>JAEQML010073304.1:0-15040 GCA_016904865.1 Pissodes strobi | reverse complement strand
TCTGAAAGTACATTATGTAAATCTTTTGTGTAAATATTAAATAACAGCGGACTTAGCGGAGACCCTTGAGCAAGCCCTGTATATGACAATACAGGCCCATGAATATCAAACTTTTTATCCCTAATAAATAAGTTCTTTTGAACTTGTAAAGCATATATAAGATTGCAAATCTCAGAAGAGACGCCCAATGCTACCATCTTTCTATACAGCGATTGGATGATCACTCTATCGTATGCTGGCGATACATCTAAAAAAATTGCCAGAGTATGTTCATTCTTGGAAAAGCCACACTGTATTTTCGTTGTTAGATATGCCAGACAATCTAAACAACCCTTTCCAAACCTAAAGCCAATTTGAGTGTCAGGAAGAATCCTTTTATGTTCAATTTCCCAATCTAAACGATTTTTTATCATAATTTCTAGAATTTTTGCAGGACATGAGGTGAGAGCTATAGGTCTGTAACTATTTGGGTTATTTTTATCTTTATTTTGCTTTAACAGTGGATGCATGAGAGTAGATTTCCATTCCTCTGGAATATTACCTCCCCTTAAACACTCATTATAAATGTATAGAAGTGATAATTTGGCTCGCAAAGGTAAGTGTTTAAGCATGGAATATGAAATTTGATCTAAACCAGTAGCCGAATCTTTCCTATTATTAAGCGCACTTTCTAGTTCATAATGGTAAAAAACTTTGGATTACCGCTAAGTGCTTCTAATGTAAAATTGGGATACAGTTGACAAGAAGATAAATTATGTAGAATTGCATCAGCCACCTCCACCGATGGTAGAGTTGAGTTTCTTGTGGATGATTGAAAATTGTAAAATTTTCGTATGATTTTCCAAATCACTGCCAAAGAAGAATACCTGTTCAGAGTAGAACAAAATGTTCTAAAACCCGAACGTTTCTTTTGATTGAAATATTTTCTAGTCTCTGCAATGACCCTTTTAGTTTCCAGATATTGCTCTAAAGTTGGGGTATATTTCAGATTGTTAATAAAGGATCTTCTTCGTTTAAGTTGTTCATTGCACTCATCATCCCACCATGGGGGTGAGGGTTTACTGCTTTTTTTAAATTTCATGGGTTTTGGACAGGATTGATCAGCCGCCATATTAATTATGTTTTGAAATTCCTGGTATGTTATGTTAGAGCTATCAGCAAATGATATTAACACTTTATCATAATAACTGCCCCGTTATGTTCCGTTCAATTGGAGAAAAACGAATATAGAATATTATGTTATTCGAAGTTTACCATTGCCATAATAACCGAGTGCGGAAATCCTCCGAAGTTACGACCACTTATGAAAATGGCACAAAAGCACTCTAAGCTAAGCTGGATTTATAGATTGACATAACATAAGCAAGAAGTTAAAAATGCAAATTTAAGTCAGGCAATTTATAGATTGACATAACATAAGCTTGACCCAGTGGCGGCTCGCGGCTTTGAAAAGTGGGGAAGAGCTACCGACTGATTTTTGGGGCCCACGCCCAAACTGCCAAAATTTGTTAATAATTATTACCGATATTTTTTAAGTAAATCATCAAAAAATAAAATATATTCATATTGTATTAAGAACAAATCATTTTGTTGCTAATACAAAATACAAATGTATACGAAAAACACACTAAAACTAGAATATATAAAAATATCTCTTGTATAATACTATAATGGATCAACCGATGAATGTAAATAAAAAATAATTCCAAGAATTCACCGCGGAATGTCCCCTAATAAACTCGCAATAAACGAAACAACGTGCTTTCGCGTTGATCTAAGAATGGAAGTGCTACACGCCAGCTCTTCCAATCATTGCAAAGCAAACAAATGTACGACCATTACGACGTCACCGTTGTCATGGCAACCAACTAGTTGCGCTTATACTTTTGATGACTCGACGGCTCTCGAGCGATTCCTCTTCCGTAAAGGTCTACACAAATGAAAATGAGATTCTCACTGCTATCGGCGCGTACGCGAAAAGAAATAGACATTTTCATGTGGGTTAACCTCTTTTCTATTCGATAGTGGAGTTAACGGGCAATGTGCAGGCGGCGAGATTCTTGTTTTATGAAGCTTTGATTTTAATATTTGAAAATAATTAAATTATTAGTTGTTAGAGGGGTAACGGGAAACAGGTTATTCCTACACTAAGAAAATTTTATCATTGAACCTTAAAATATATTATTTTACTGATGAATGAATTAACTGTATTTTTTTAAATTACATTTTCTTGAGGAAGTGGCACTTCCCCTACTTCCGCTGAATAGCCGCCACTGGCTTGACCTAAGAAGATCTCTAACTTTTGACTATGTGCTTATGTTCGACCAATGAAAACACTGACTTATAATTGTATTTTTTGTTTGACAGTAAACAGATGGAAGAATGACATAAGAGATATTCATTTAAATTTGGTGTTTTGGCTTTTGTACGCCAATTTATAAATTAATGTACATAAGATTCTATAATACTCTCTCTTTTAAGAAACGATTAAAACCGCACACGTGTTGACATCAACTTGTCGACGCGACGCTGGTATTGAGAAGTACTTACACTAGTACCATCCTATCTGTCAAGTCAAAGTGTCAAATCAAATATGCTGTCATATTGACAGCATTTGCCTTGCCATCTATTTAAATAGGGTCGTATTAAAAATAATTTTTCCTCCGACCCCCCTATGAAAATGAGAAAAAAGCACCGTTAACGTGGCTATCATATTGCCATCTATTTAAATAGGGTTGTATTGAAAATTCTTTTACCTCCGACCCTCCTGTGAAAATGAGAAAAAAGCACGGTTAACGTGGCTATAGAGCGCCTCTTATAGCACATGCATGTTGAAAAATTTTTCCATACATCCGTTGAGAAGTAAGTTCAACAGTGCTCTATTTGACTAGTTGGCGGTGGCTGTCAATTTTAGAGCATATTTGATTCGATAGCGAGCATCGCTTATAAACCATATTGACAGTTGGGTGGGTGGGACTTGGTTTCTTTACTATTTAGAGGATTTGTTTGAATGTCTTCACACTCTTCACGGTCCAGTCAGTTGCTTCCAACAGGTCTAGTGGTTGGATGCTGTACTTGTGATAGGACGCTCCGAGTCGTCAGTGGCAAAGGTTTATTATGTTTTAAAGGTTTTGTTTGTAAAAAGTTTTTTTCTTCATTTTGGGCAAGCCTTGGGTTAGTTTTGTGTGGTTGCGCCCCCGGAGCGAGCGGAAGGCCATGTGTGAAGTGAAATATTAGACATTCTAAGATAGTAAACACACCCCCTAAATAGGTAACAAACCAAGTCTCGCCCATTATGTGATAATCGTCGTTGCTCGTTAGAGGCGATGAGTACTTTTCAACACACTTATTGGAAAGTGAATTTCAACATGCGTGTAGTAATCGGTTTCTTTTTTCTTAGGAACTTCTTTTGTGCCATTTTCATAGGTGGTCGTAGGAAAAGTACTGTACACTATCGTCTGAAAGTACGTTTTCAACCTCGGAGGATTTCCGCACTGGACTAACGCCTCGTGCTAAATAATCTCGTTGAAAAAAAGTTCACTAAGTACCTCGGTTCTCAGTTTGCGTAGCAGAAAATTGAAGAAAATATCCTCCCAGACACAAAATTCCGCCATTCTAAAAATTTGGCCAAGTTTGATGTTTTATAACTTTTTCATTCGATTTCTGTAATTTTTTTAGCAGTTTGTTAGGTTTATTGTGATTGATTTTTATCATTTTAATAATTAAATTTTTTAGGCGATATTATGCAGAGGTAAATCAAAAAGTTGTTTTGTCATAACTTCAAAACGACCTGTAGAAAAAGTAAGGCGGATAATTTTGTTTACAAACTGTTTGGATGTATTTTAAATAATTTTGTTTTTTTTGTCTTATATCATTATCCCATTCCATTTAGGGGCTGCAAGGTTTTAAATGAAATGCTGATTTGAATCTTATTTGTCATTCATATTAACAGCAAAGACTACATAATAAAATTAATTAACAAAAACAAACATTTTAATTGCGTGTATTTCCACCTCTCGTAGCAATGACAGCTTGCAGTTTTTGTGACATTAAATGAATAAGGTTAACATTATCGTGAAAGTACATCCACCTCACAGTTCCGTCAGGGATCTTTCTTAAACCAATAGGAATGCACAATAGTGACAGATAATGGGTGGAGCTAGATGCAATTTAGGAAATTTTGTAACGATTTAAGTTCCTGATGTCTTTTGGTAATTTACTAAGTTGCCCGCTAGTATAGTTTAAACGCGAGTTCTACCTACTTGTTAGTAGATGTGTATTATCGGGCGCCAGAAATTCCTCAATTATCAAAGTAACTGTCAAGTATTACCAATAAAAGATTAAAAACTAACAAAAATTACTTGATAGACGTTGAGAACTGCAGAATCTCGTTCTTGCGGGAATTAAAAGATGTTCTTAAAAACAAATTTAAAATAATTTTATTTAAATAAATACAATTAAAATGAACAGTCTAAATCACAACTTTGTTGAACAAAGTTCTTCTAGAGTTGAGAAATTAAATTGATGTTAGATTTTAGAGAAAAAGTTGAAATTAGTTAAAACTTAGTTTCTGGTCGTTACAGTTATGTATATTCAGGTTTGCAAATTGAATACTTAGCTAGAGTAGACGTTCAGCCCTGGTTGGACACACTTCTCTTCGCCTCGTTCCTTTTTCTCCAATTGCCTGTTATTTGTTAGGTCTTTATGGGTAAGGATAACACCAGAGGACAAAAAAAACGTCTTGTAGAGCTAATACGTCTAATGCTGCAATGGTACACTCGGTTGATGCTTGACTATCAATCCAAGCTCTTCGGCCAATTTCCGTGAAAATATGCAAACAGAAAAAATTGTTTTAGACCAGAATGTTGGTTGTTATCAAAAGAAGAAATGAAAAATAATGAACAGTGATTTAAACAATCTCAGCAAAATAATGCAAACTCTTTCACTTAAGAATTAAATCTATGATCAAAAATTATACAAGATTCGTCAATGAATCTGATACTCAAGTCTACTTCAAAAAAAAAATAATGATTAAATTTGACTTAAGCACATTGTTAAATAAGTGCAAAATAAATTAAAAGTCCCCAAAAAGTTTATTTAAGGGAAAAGTTCTAAAAATAAGCAAAATACTAGTCAAAAATTTGATAGAAAATTATGATTACTTCAAAATTGCAAATTAATAATTATGCAAATTCTTCCCAAGTTAAATTTATGCATAAAGAAAACTATATGTGCTAAAATCATAATACAAAACTGATCGACATTTCACCAAATGTCAAATGTTCTTAGATCTCTCGTCAAGGTGAGCATTACGAGCCACAAGCCAAAATAAACAAAGCAAATTTAGTTATAAGTTCAGCAAGGAGCTAGGCTTATAAAGAGAAAAAATATAAATTCACCGTCGACTGTCGGTAGAGAGAAGAAATAAAAATCCAAGGTGAGTTCTTAAAGAAATTCAATATTATATTTCATAAATTAGAAATAATAAAAGAGAAACTCACCTTAGACTCTTAGAAAGTAGGGTTTCCCAAATCCTCCACCGGCAGTGAACTGAAGGTATATCCGTCTCTTCCCAAATTTGATTCATTGATCGCCTCTAACGAGCTAGATTAAATCAACTTTTGAAAGTGGCGGATTGGAGCCAGGAATTAGCTAAAAACATAAAAGACCAACAGAAATCGGTAATAACGTTAGGTTAGTTAGAAATTCTCCTTGCTGACTTCCAACTACGCAGTTAAATATTTATGTAAAAATTAATGAAATTCACGATAAATATATCAAAATATATTTAATAGAGGGCCCACTAAGATCATTTATTCAACAATATTTTACAAAAAAGCCCAAGATTGCCACGATGAATAAAGAATACAATTTATAAAATCTAGATTAGAAATCTAGTTAAAAATATTGTTGCTTAGATCATTGCTTGAAAATCCTTCTATACTCTGAAAATTGCCCTTAAGACACTCCTAAAACAGAGAAATAAATTCGATCAACTTAAAACGGAATGTGCAAAAACCAAATCACATCCGACAAAAATAAAACTGGGCTCTCACCTTGATTTCAGATTAAAGACAAAGCTACGTTGGCCGTTCGATTTTAATACCGGTCCAACTCGCATCGAAACGAATAGGAGAGAGACTATCAATCAAAATTACGATATTACTATCGCCCTCTATCCAAAGGCTAGTATAATAAAAATATTTTTATAGAAAACAACGTAGAACTAATACGCCTACAATTCTAATGACAGCTCCGCCTATATATAAAAGATCTAACTTCTAGCGAAATATCACCTAGTTACCGAAACCAAATCGCATGTAGATATTTGCATAAAAATCACTTTGCAATATAAAAATCTTAAAATATGAAAAACCATGTAGCGAATTATTTCGTAACAATTTGAAAAATGTAAAAACAAAGCCAGTAGCTTTCCCACATAACATTTTTGCATGCTTAGCACCTGATAATAATATTCTCTTACGGCATAAAGAAATGCTAAGAATCTCCCTAAAAAAATTCAGGCTCAGCATAGCATATACTAAGAATATATTACAGGACACTAGTATCAGGTGCCCATATATGTGCTATGCATGTGATGTACAACTTACTGAGAATGTGCGCATTACATTATTGCAAAAAATGCCTGTCATGTCCTCAAAAGGTATATTTTTCATAAAATAAAAAAAGGAACGGGGATTGAAACCGGGCCGCCGATAGTAGTGAGTAGCAAACACAAAATGTAATCTTTCAGAAAACATAGAACACCTGATTTTTGTTAGGTAGGTACCTATATTTCATTCAGGTGATAAGAATATTCGTTATAGGAATATGCTTCAAAGTATATTCTTGGCATATAATCTTCGAGAATATTTTTGAGAAGATATTATGAGCATCTCGTAATTTCCTAAGTACGTTCTTTGCATATCCGATGTGGAATGTTCTTTAAGAAGATGTTTGTAGCACTTGACATAAATCTACTATAAAGAATATTCCTCATCGCACTTTAGGGGAATATGTTAGAATATGAATGTGCTTTTAATGTCATGTGGGTTTTTCTAATTAGAACTGATTTTGGGCCAGTATTAATTGGTTTCGCCCCCGAAGCGAGCGGAGGGCCATGCGTTTTCCCTCGCTTATCTAGCTCCATTAATTGCCACTTTTGTGCATTCCTATTGGTTTAGTTAAGACCCGTAACGGAATTGTGGGGTGGCTGTACTCTCGCAACATTATCATGCATTAATGTAAATTGGCTTCCAATGAAAGGAGCAAATGGAGAATTTCGTCAATGTAACGATGGGCGGTTGAAGGTCAATTTTGAACAAATAAAGATCGGAATATCTGTAGTTGAATAAAATAAAAAGTCGAATTCAACGAAAAAATATTCACCTTCGGGATGCAATTCCGGCAAAAACAAAACTGCAAGCGGTACTGTATTTTCTTGCAACTGGAAGCAGCTTAAGGTCCTACAGTATCTATTTAGACTTCGAAAATCAACAATTTCTGAGTTTCTTCCTGAAGTGTGCGAAGCTATTTACTAAGTCTTTTTTCAGGTATGTATTAATGAGTGTATTTTTAGAATCTTTATTGCTATTAAATAAAAAAATATATTTATCTGACGAGTAATTCTAACAACGAAAATATAGCTTTTCCATTCTTAACACAGAACCGAACGAAATACTTTTTCATGCATTTCTTTTTATCGTGGAGATAATCACATCTAACTAAAGTTTTAGCGGCGCTGATGAAAGAGTGGAATTATATTATCAGTGCTCTTCCAAATTTAGTTGAGAGTAGTAAAGATCAAGACCTCATTCGTGTAAGTGTGGGGGAGGGGGCAATACTCAGTTTTAGGCTCTTTAGAATATTGTGTATATTGTCCTTTAATTTTAAGATATACATAATAAGTAGAGACTGTTTTGCGTGGATCTGAAATGCGTTATTTTCTTTAGAAGTGTATACTTACCTCGCAAACTAAGCATAATGGTAGTTTAGTCAAATTTGGCACTAAAAAATTTCATAGGGTATTATAAAAATCCCCCATTATTTATTTTTTTGATACAGCCTCTATACGCTCCCGAATGACGATGAATAGAAGACCTACAAGTTGAAAAAAGAATCAGCGGGATCAACCAACTAGCTGGTGTAATGAACCAAGGGCCTACACCTGATTTATCAGAATTGTTTCAACAATTTGTTTAAAACAGAAATAAATAAAAATTTTAATTTAATTTAATCGTGCAAAAATTAAATGAAGTCTCGAAACAAAACCCAGGGAGAAAACGTTCAAATAAAATAATAAATTTATTTTAAATAACAAAAATTATAAACACATAATTGAAGTTTAACTTTCATGAAGTAAGGCCGAAAAGAAGAAGAAAATAAGGGGTTAGTTATTTTAGCTAAGGGAAGCGTAAGCCAAAAGCACTTAATCTCGTTCAATACAAAAGAAAAAAATAAATATTAATAAAGCCACTTACCATTGAAGTAACTTTCAATAAACGGCATGTTGTTTAACTGATGCACAAGATTCGGGATCCGATTTGAAAACGCGGTGACGTATACTTGTATTCGACTACAGGCGAACGCGGCACAATAGGAACTAAAAAAAAAGACCAACTGCGGTCAAACAAATTCTTACGCTGGTTCCCCAAACCTTGCTCTAAAAAAGAACCTCATTGGTCAGAGCGGTTCTATCTTCCCGTCCAGCGAATTAAATTGAAAGAAAACAATATTACCTTTTAAGGATCGAACATTGATTGAACTTTGGAACACATATGGGTGATCTAAAAATCAAAGCTCGGCGTGGAAAATCCAGAATTTTTGGGGAGATGGGAAAATGAAACCAATTAGAACTCGAACCGTGTTTTCGCCGAAATCAGGGCAAATTGCGTAACATCACGTGTTTTCTTGATGCAGATGGACAGAGATTCTGGATTTTCTGGGGGACGAAATGCGTCAAAATCCTGCTATAAAAGCGTTACCTTATCGACGAAAAATCAGTCTTATTCTCAAAACCAGTTGCAGTGAGTCCAAAAAATCCAAAATTTTCTAAGAAATATCAGTTGTAGCGGGTCGCTATGCCAAAAATTAGATAGAAAAGTTTTAAAAATTAAAATCTTAAATTTCTAGTCGGTACTATGGTCTTAGTTGTGACAAAACGGAAATTAGTGCCTTTCAGTTTCAAGGCTCGTGGAAATAACCAAGTAAATAAGTAAATTCATGTCGGTTCAAAAAGTAAAGTAACGTGGTGGATCTTCGTCATTCGTCGAGGGATAAGATGGTCAAACACGAGCAAGGGCAGCTACGACGGCAGGTTCTGAGTTAACATTAAGCGATAGTTTAGTTTTAAGTCATAACGTGTAGAGTGCTGATATATTTGAAAACATTTATCGTTGTCTGTCTGCAAAAATTTCAGGAGTCGCGGTGTAGTCCTTTTTGTCTAAATGTAATTTTTATTCTGTTTTCAATGTATTGATTATTAAAAGACAAATAAACTTGTTTGAATTTGAATTTGAATTGAACATTTCAGTGCTCAAGATAGACAGTAAATTTAATTTTAAGTTATAATGTGTAGAGTGCTGGTATATTTGAAAACATTTATCGTTGTCTGTCTGCGAGAATTTCATGAGTATTTCCGTAAAACAATTCAGTGCTCAAGTTAGATAGTAAGTTTAATTTAAATAATGAGGCGTAGAGTGCCTATATATGGGAACATTTATTGCTATAGTATGCGATAATTAAAAGAGTATCCCATTAAATAATTAGTGGTATCATACTTCGTATTTAATTTAGTTAATTCACTGCGGAAAAGATCATTGCTAATAAATCCATAAATGTCTGACTGGCTAGTAAAAATATAATATTCTAGGAAAGTTTGTACACTGGAAAAATTGCACAGTGTCTAAATAATAATACCAGTGTCATTTTCTTTTTAAAGTGCAAGGACTGATTGTCTGGCGCTGTAGATACGAGGTCATATTAAAAAATAAGCGAATAAATTTAACCACTATAAAAAAGCCCCCTTTCAATTATTTTACCAATTTCAAAACATTATTGATGTGGCTTACATTCATTTAATTATATTTAATATACCTGAGAATAAAATTAAGTACTGGTAAGAGGCATAATGTGGTTTTCACCTAGGTTGCGAAATATGGGTGGTTGCCCAAGTGTATAGGTGAATTATTTTACGACGAAATAGGGTGTCAACACACTAGTACTGCGAACCCGATTATAGATAATGAACAGGAGAGGTGAAGAAAAGGCCGAATTCAAAGTAAGTAAAAGGAATAGGGTAAATCGGCGCTCATTCCACTGGATCCAAATTTTAGGTGCGTCACGCGTCACTTTTTTTGCAAGTCAGTGTAGGATGAATACTCCTAAGAATATAATCAATGAATTTTCAAATATGAATATTAAAAGAATAATAAATAGAATATTCCAAGGACATATTCATAGAACCTGGAAAAAAACAAAATATCCCACGAGTATTTCAGTGATAAATAATGATTAGTCGAATATATTCCAGATGAAAAAAGAATAGGTAATCAAATAATATTCAATATCCTAAATAGAATAATAGATTAATTTTTCTAAACCGGAGTTTTATCCACAATACCGAAACAGAATTATTGCACTCGACGTGCGTTTCGCTAACCATGTTAGCATCATCAGAACATGACTAAAACTAATCGAGATTTAATCATCTCCTGATGATGCTAACTTGGTTAGCGAAACGTCGAGTACAATAATTCTGTTTCGGTATTGTGAATAAGACTCCGTTTTAGTGCATGTTGCCGAAGGTTCCAAACCCCAACATAGATTAATTTTTGCTAATCTGGGTATATCGAGATGATTATTCTTTATTCGGGAAAAATAGGTACCTATATCTAATAAATTTAAATAATCTCCATTGAAAAAGTTCTGACACTTTTATTATTGGCGTTTGCTTAATTTTTAACACGCTTTTATTAGATTCACCTGTATGTATGTATGTTTGTTTGTAACAATCGATTACAGGTCGTAATTTTGAAGATAGCGACTTGAAATTTGGCACAGAGGTAGAGGTCCACAAACCCTCGAAGCCTATTGATTTTGGTTACGATCGGTTAATATACAGGGTGTGAAAACAGGCCAAGTTACCGTTTTTAGCATTTTGTTCCGTGTAAACAAGGAAATTTTGATGATAGCGACTTGAAATTTTGCATAGAGGTAGATCAAACTAAAAAACAAAAAATAAATATAGTTTAAAAACTAAAAAACACGCTTTAATGATCAATCAAACTAAAAAACAAAAAATAATTCTTAATACATGCAGAAAATAATAATGAACGAAAAATAGTAGTATTTTTATGAAAAAAGCGTGGGGTGCTCGATGTACAGGGTGGCTCGAATTCGTGTCTATGTATGGGGAACTCGAAAACGGTAAGAGATACAGTGTCGGTCAAATTAAGGCAAAATTGCGCATTTAGGTGCCTAGCAATATGCCGTTTAGAAAGTTTTAAAATTCCGAGTATTTCCGGAGATATCCGGAAAAAACCGAAATTTTGAAAATTTGTTTTATTTTTTTCCTGGGCTTATTTAAAAATGGATTTTAAAATGAATTGCACTTTTGCATTGCCACTTTTTCCGCTCTATCCAATGATGGTATCCACTTTGAAATCCGACATTTCGTCTTCAAGGGATCATCATCAACTTTCTTTTTTTAAATACGAACTTTAATTTTTTTTATCGTTTTTCAGAGGGTATTGGCGGTATTAATATGACTATTTGTTTTTTTTTTTAATTTAATTTTTTTTTAAATTTTTTATATTATTTTTTTAATTATATATTTTGCTTTGGCGTAATTTTAAATAATATAAGGGAAGTACTTTTGAAATTTTTATATTCTATAAAAATATTTTATTTTGTTTTTTGTATTAAGTGGAAAATTGGAGCGTATTAAAAATAAAAAATAGTAAATTTATTTCTTACGAGAATATGGCCATGAACTATTACTCAAACAAGTAGCTTACTGCAAAGGTAAAATATTCCCAACTTTGAACCAATTAAAAAATTTATTTAATAGAGAACATCAACAATTTAATCATACTACGTGATACTATAGCAACTTTGATGGAAAAACACCTATTGGGATTTTGCTTAGAAATAAAATGCACTAAGCAACTTGTTTGAGTAATAGTTCATGGCCATATTCTCGTAAAAAATAATTTTACTATTTTTAATTTTTAATACGGGCGCCAATTTTCCCCTTAATGCAAAAAAACAAATAAAATATTTTTATACAATATGAAAATTTTAAAAGTACCTACCTTAAATTACTTAAAAATCACGCCAAAGCAAAATATGTATATAAAATAAAAATAATAAAAAAAAAGAAATATTAAAAAAAAATAAAAAAAAAATAAAAACACATACTCATATTAATAACGCCAATACCAACTGAAAAACGATAAAAAAAATTAACGTTCGTATTTAAAAAAAGAAAGTTGATGATGATCCCTTGAAGACGAAATGTCGGAATTCAAACTAGATATCATCATTGGATAGAGCGGAAAAAGTGGCAATGCAAAAGTGCAATTAGTTTTGCAATCCGTTCTTAAATAAGCTCAGGAAAAAAATTAAACGATTTTTCAAAATTTCGGTTTTTTCCGGATACTCCGTAAATACTCGGAATTTTAAAACTTTCTAAACGGCATATTGTTAGGCACTTAAATGCGCAATTTTGCCTTAATTTGACCGACACTGTATCTCTTACGGTTTTCGAGTTCCCCATACATAGACACGAATTCGAGCCACCCTGTACATAAAATATAGCACAAAGCGCCCCACGCTTTTTTCACAAAAATACTAATATTTTTCGCCTGTATTAAGAATTATTTTTTGTTTTTTAGTTTGATTGATCATTAAAGCGTGTTTTTTTAGTTTTTCTAAACTATATATATTGAAGTGAAACTTCTTTAGCGAGAAAAAAATTGAGCGAGTCTGCTAGTACTCGAGACACTGATGTGTAAACATATCCTCTATCGACATCATCGACATGAAAATCTAATGCCACCTTAGATTGCGTGACGCCTTAATATAGGCAACCACTTATTTTGAATTAGTTGCCTATATTCTGACGTTAAACTAACGGTTCTTCAAAACACATTCCCGTCACAGATTTACATTTGTAACGTTTGCATTAGAATGTCTAATATTACACTTCACGCATGCCCTTCGCTCGCTACAGGGGAGCAACGAACAAAGACTAACCAAAACTAACCCAAGGCATGCCCAAAATCAAGAAAAAAAACTTTACAAATATAACCTTTAGAAAAATAGGATTAAAACTAACCGTAAAAATCAACGCAAGCGAAACCGCGGGTAAAAGCTAAAAGCGTCCTATGTCCTTTACTATACTCTTGAAAATATCTGTACAAAATTTCATAATGATCAGTTGAGTAGTTTATGCGAATAATATTAGTTAGGATTCTTTAATAATACTTACTGGCAGCTTCAATCGGAGTGGATTAATTCACTGTACAAATTCGACACGAAAATCTAATGCCACCAGGAATAAAATCAACCTTATTCACTACCAGATAGTCATCTTGGGGCGGCATCCTCTGATTTGGGGAAGTCAATAACCAAATTTTGCAAATTTTAGAAGAGGGCCATGACTCAATATTTTAAACGTTTGGGCATCTGATTAATATTTTTGACAGTTCGCTTAATATAAAATCTTTTTATCGTCTAAAATCCGTTTAAAAATGATTTTAAATGGCAAAATTGTATAAAAATCCGAAATTTTCGGACTTTTTAAGGGAGATGGCCGTGGCTTCGGAAGTTCTCGTGGATTTTGAAGTGAAAATTCATTTTGAATTCAACCGTCTATTAAAAATAAGCTGTGCTATGGATCCAAATACACTGCAAATATAATATAATGAAAATTTAATACCGCCCTAGCGGCTAGCCTTTTACAAGCGCCATTTGAGTCGGTGCAATCGTGGCCGTCCTGGATTAGCATGCTCCTCAATGCGCACGGGTTATAATGTCACATCGCGTTTACATATTCCGAACTCACATTTTCGTCCCATTTGCCGAGATTTACCCTCATACCGCCGCGTAAGATGTTTACACATCAATAAATAGTAATATGTATAATATAATAACAAGTTAGAGAAACGCGGTTTTGGGCAAAAAAAAGGCGAAGGAGTTCAGCTACGAGGTCGGGGATGGCAAAAAATTGGAAGAAAAAAAAATGACAATTTGACAAAATGGGAAAGAATTGAGAAAAACGTAAAAAAATGTTCGGAAAGTTAATAAAAGTATTATAAAACGAAATAAGAAAAAAAACAAAAGATTGCTCGCAAAGTTAATACAAGTTAGTATTATGAAATCAAAGAAAAAAATTATAATAAAAACTGTTAGGAAAGTTAATAGATGTATTATAAAACGAAATAAAGAAAAAAATTAATAATAATAAAAAAAGGTTAGAAACGTAGTTTTCGGCCAAAAAAAAGTTGAAAGAGGAAATAAAATAAAAAAAGTGTCGAAACCGGGGGCAAAAAATGCTTAAAAAAATAAAAACTCAATTCCTAATATCTTTCAGAAGTTTCACTTCAGTTGTGTGCTTATAAAGGTGAGGCACATATATATTTTTTAAATCATGATCTACACCAGAAGTGATTTATTAAAAAAATTTTAAATTATAGTTTTATTTAAAAATTATCTTTTTAAAAACCTTTTATGATATATGTTAATATTTAAAATAATTTAACCTTTAATTTGGCAAACGCTTTTTTAATTTGGTTTTTAGTTTGCATGTCTAATATGTAAATAGATAAGACTGCTGTGGTCAATTTTTTTTAGAATACGTAAAATTTAGAATTTTGAACTCTATATCTGTCGGACGATGATCGCAAAGATTTGGTGTCTACTGCAGCTGCTAATTTTTTTAGGAATTTATGGAACCAAATGTTACATAAAACTCATTTTTCACATTTCACCGTAAAAAACGGAAAAGCTTAAACAATATGTTTCAACTTTATTTGAT
>JAEQML010073301.1:0-15041 GCA_016904865.1 Pissodes strobi | reverse complement strand
TCTTAAGCATTTAGAGTTTAAAAAATCTTAGCATATATTATAAAAGGATTTAAAGAATCAAATGCATTTTCTGAAGTCTAATATATTATGAATGCTTCAATAAAAGCCTAATATAATACAATGTTAAATGCAGTTGCGATTGCTTTAGCAAAGTTCCATAAAGGTTATTAAAATGCCCTGCTATAACTGTTTTCTTCTAAAGACCATTATAAGCATTTAGAGTTTAAATATCCTTAATACAAAAAATGGGTTTAGAAAATCAAATGTATTTTCTTAAGTCTTATTGTATTTTATTAATGCATTAATAAAAAGAAAAATACTACACGGATAAACATGTAGTTGCGTTAGCTTTAACAGAGTCATATTGAGGCCATTAAAATGTTTTTTAAAACTACGTTTTTCTATAAATCGTCTTAAGGTTTTAGAGTTTAAAAATCCTTAGCATAGTACGAAAAGATTTAAAGAATCAAAAAATGCATTTCTTAAGCCTCATATCTTTTGAATGCTTCAATAAAAACTTGAAATACTGCAATGATAAATATGTAGTTTCCTTGGCTTTAACAAAGTCTGATGAAGATCACTAAAATGCGCTGTCAAAATTATTTTATCCTCAAGGCCTTCTAAAGCATATAAAGGTTAAAATAACGTTAGCACAGTATTAAACGATTTAAAGAATCAAATGTATTTACTTAAGCCTTATGTGTTATGAATGCTTTAGTATAAGAAAGTCCTATTAAGGTCATTACAATGTTGTCTTAAAACTACTACTACTACTACTACTAAGTATGTAGTTGTGTTAGCTTTAACATAGTCCTATTAAGGTCATTAAAATGTTTTCTTAAAACTGTGTTCTTCTGTAAACCATCTTGAGCTTTTAGAGTATAAAAAACTTTAGCATAATATAAAAAATTTAAAGAATCAAATGCATTATATTTTATGAATGCTTCAATAAAAGCCTGAAATACTACATGGAAAAATATATAATTGCGTTACTAAGGTCATTAAAATATTTTCTTAAAATTTTCTTCTTCTATAAACCATCTTAAACTTTTACAGTTTACAGTTCAAAAAACCTTAACATAGTTTAAAAATATTTAAAGAATCAAATGCATTATATTAAGTCTCATATGTTATGAATGCTTCGATAAAAGCCTACTATACTACAATGATAAATGTAGTTGCGCTAGCTTTAATAATGCTTTATGAAGTTCATTAAAATGCCCTGTTATAACCGTCTGCTTCTAAAAGTTATTTAAATTCTAAATGAGTTTAAAGTATCCTTAGCACAACAAAAAATGGTTGGAAAAGTCAAATGCATTTTCTTAACTCTCATTCTTTATCAATGCTTCAATAAAAGCCTAATATACTACAAAGATAAATGTAGTTGCGCTAGCTTCAATAGAGCCCTATGAAGGACCTTAAAATGCCCTGTAAATAATATTTTCTTCTAATGATCACCTTAAATATTTAAAGTTTAAAGCAAATAAGAGTTTAAAGAATAATTTCCTTAATTTAAGAATATTAGAATAAAAGTGTAAAATACTACACTAATAAATATGTATAAGCGCTAGCTATTAGCAAACACCTATGAAGGCCCTTAAAATTCCCTGTAAATAATGTTTTCCTATAAAGACTATGATAAGCATTTAAAGTTTAAAATAAGCTCAGCACAGTATAAAAATTTTAAAGAGTCAAATGCAATTCACTAAGTCTCATGTTTCAGGAATGCTTCAATAAATGCTTAATTTACTACAATGATGACTACAGTTGCGCTAGCTTTAACATGAGGGCGATTAAAATCCTCTGTTAAATCTGTTTGCATGTAAAGGTAGTCTTAGGCATTTAAAGTTGAAAATACCCTTAGCACACCAAAAAGGGTTTAAAGAATCAAATGCATTTACATAACTCTCATCAGTGCTTCATCAATAGCCCAATCAATATATTACAAAGATAAATTTAATTGCATAAGCATTAAAAAAGCTCTATAAAGGACCTTAAAATGCCCTGTAAATACTGTGAGTCAAAAGCAATTCATTAAATTTTATATTTAATTTTTTTTTCTATAGCAGTGGCACACACGCTAAAGGAAGATCCAATGGTGCTCGACGAGCGGTGTGTGGGCGATGTGTGTGCGAAGATATTGATCGACACGGTTCTTGAATAGTTGTAGGTTGTAACTAGGGGGAAACAGATGCCCTGGAAGTGAGTTCCACAGTTATGCAGTGCGCCAGACAAAGGAGTTCTTGTAAAGCGATGCTCTAGGTGTTTCCAGTTGTATGACGAACTGGTGCGCTATTGCCGTCTGTCGTGACTGTCTGACAGGTGTTGCCAGGGGCGCGATGAGGCGGGCTAGATCCTGGGAACATCTGCCGTGAAAGTATCAGTAAAACAGGGACATCTCGGCCACATGTCTGCGGTGATCCAGACTATCCAAGTTCCGGGTCAACTTCGGGTCGCCAACGAAACGCACAGTTCTCTTTTGAATGGAATCTAGCAGCTTTAGGGTGTGCTTTCGTGCGGCACCCTAGATGGGTGAGCAATATTCTAAGCACGCTCTTATTTGGGCTTTTTGCGATGCTAGTAACGTGGTCATACCAGGACATATTGCTGTTGACTGAGACACCCAGTAGTCCGCTTGACGAGAATGAAGGAATGGTCGATCCTGCAATAATGATGTCAGGGCCCGCCATATTGGCCCCCTTGGTAAACGTGGCTGCTTGGGTCTTTGCTGCATTGAACTAGATCAAATTTCTGTCACCCCAAGTTTTAACTTTCTCCAGGTCTTGATTAATTATTGTAATCTGCTCCTGTCTGCGGTGATAATTCTCAGCCGCTGGTAAAGGTTTTTCTGATCTAAATTGTGAGACAAAATAAGCTTACCACAGTGTAAAAATGTTAACGAGTAAAATGCAATTGATTAAGTCTCATATTTTATGAATGCTTTAATAAAAAGCTTATATACTACAATGATAAATGTAGTTGCTGGCATCAACAAGGTTCTATAAAAGTAATTAAAATTCCTTGTTATAACCGGTTGCGTCTAAAGGTAATCTTAAGTATTGAGAGTGTAAAATAATCTTAGCACACCAAAAAGAATGTAAAGAATCAAATGCATTTACCTAACTCTCATATTTTGAATAAAATCCTAATATAATACAGAGATAAATGTAATTGCGTTAGCTTTAGAAAAGTCCTATGAAAGCCCTTAAAATGCCCTGTAAATACTGTTTTCTTCCAAAGACAATCCTAAGCATTTAGAGTTTAGCATAAACTTAGCACAGTATAAAAATTTTCAAGAGTCAAACGCAATTCATTTAGTATCATATTTCATGAATGCTTCAATAAAAACTATATTTATTTCAATAATAAATGCAGTTGCACTAGCTTTAACAAGCTCCCAAGGTCGTTAAAATGCTCTGTTAAAACTGTTTTCTTGTAAAGGTGATCTTAAGCATTTAGGATTTAAAATAATCTTAGCACACCTAAAAGGGTTTAAAGAATCAAGTGCATTTACTTAACTCTCAAATTTTATCAATGCTTCAACAAAAGCCTAATATATCACAAAGATAAATGTAGTTGCGTAAGCTTTAACAAAGCCTTATGAAGGCCCTTAAAATGCCCTGTAAATACTGTTTATCCTAAGCATTTGGAGTTTAAAATTAGCTTAGCACAGTATAAAAAAGTTTAAAGAATCAAATGCAATTTCTTAAGACTCATATTTTATGAATGCTTCAATAAAAGTTTAGTATACTGCAATGATAAGGGCAGTTGCCCTAGCTTTATCACGGTCCTATGAAGGTCATTAAAATGCTCAGTTAAAACTGTTTGCTTCTAAAGGTCATCTTAGGCATTTAGATCTTAAAATAACCATAGCACATCAAAAAAGGGTTTACATAATCAAATTAATCTCAATTTTATCAATGCTTTAATAAAATGCTAATATACTACAAAGATAAATAATATTGTTGCATTATCTATAACAAAGACCTATGATGGCTCTTAAAATGCCTTGTAATTAATGTTTTTTTCTAAAGACCATCTTAAGCATTTAGAGTTTAAATTAAGCTTAGGACAGTGTAAAAAATTTAAAGAATCAAATACAATTATTACTTAAGTCTCATATTTTATGATTGCTTCAATAAATGCTTAATGTGCTACAATGACAAATGACGTTGCGCTAGCTTTAACAAAGTCCTATGTAGGTCATTAAAATGCCCTGTTAAAGCCGTTTGATTTTAAAAGTCGTCTTAAACATTTGGATTTTTAAATAAACTTAGCACAGCAAAAAGTGTCAAATGTATTTTCTTAACTCTCATATTTTATGAATACTTCAATAAATCCTAAAGATAAATATGCAGTTGGGTTAGCTCTAACAAAGTCCTATGAAGGTCATTAAAATGTCCTGCCAAACTGTTTTCTTCTAAATACCATCTTAAGCATGTAGAGTTTAAAATAGCCTTGGCACAGTAAAAAGGGTTTAAAGAAACAAATGCATTTTCTTAAGTCTCATATTATATGAATGCTTCAATAATCTTAATATACTGTAATGATAAAGGAGATTTTAAGAATTTAAAGTTTAGAATGACCTTAGGATCAAATGCATTTTCTAAAGTATTTTAATTTATTAATGGTTGAATAAAAACCGTACTTACCGTACTTGGTAGTCTTCGCTTCGTTAAAACTTTGAGTATATTTCAAATTCTATTTTACTGGAAAGGCGCCAATCTAAATTGTCTCCAAAATGGAAATACGAACACAGTCTATGACCTCCTGCATAGCGATTTTATAGGTAATTGATTTCTTTACTTACAAAATGCGCTAACGAGCAACCTGCATTGTCTAATCACCGAGTAAAAAGAACCACTTTATGAAGTCATTCTTGAACTTTTCTCTTACACTTGAACGGCTCTTAACGAAAATTTGATGCTATAAAGATAAACCTGTAATTAGCTATATTAAGAGCAAGTAATGACCGTCTAAATAGAACTGGAACTGAAATAGGTAGGTATATTTTTTAATTTCAAAACCCATTAGGCACAAAACAGATTCATATAAAACCTCTATTTATCGATAAAAATCTTGACCGTTTCACCTGAAGACATCTAAATTAGACGCTATTAGACGAAGCTATAATTATCAAGTTCTAAATTATCTGTAAATTCATTAGTTAGTATCTTCAAAAATGCCGACGAGCGCTGATGCGATTCAAGATATATTTTTAAGATGCAGTAGTCTGGATTATTTTAGTGTGCATGTTGGCGATTGGATTGCAAGTTTAGTTTACTAGTTTTTAATGAAAATAACTAATTTTTTTTAGGGCATTACACTTAGTGCTACTAAAGAATCATATTACTTGGCACCAATACCAACAGTGGCTTTTGAGTTTTATGACCAAAACTAGACTAAGACTATACTAATTGTCACGGCTTGGTTTTGTGAGCCAACATTTTTATTTTTTTTCGTTTGTGATTTTCGGTTCAACGATATATCTGTAGTTGCCAGTAATTTTTCCACGGGAACCAATCCATAGAAATCCATAGAACTGAAATCATCACCATCATTATCAATAATTAGTCTCAGGTCGTTAATGTTTATTAATAACCAACATTGCTTGTTACAGGACGAATAGCCCTGATGTTTACATCTCTTAGCTCCAATTACGCCTGGAGAATCTCAAGACGTGATGACCATGTTGCTAGGTTAATTAATCCAGTTTAATTAAAAATTTACAAATGTTAGGAGCAGCTGGAGGAATATCGTCTGGACCAGCAGATACCAATAATATGGCCAGTTAAAGAAGAATCCAAATTTGCATCTGGGATCCTAAAACTCTAAAGGCGTTTTATGGCCTTACGTTCTGTTCTATATGTCAAAGGTTTTCTGAATCTACGCGCGGAACAAAACCAAATTGAGCATCCATTTAAAATAGAAAACAAAATGTGTGGAATGGACTGGTTTTATTCATTTATGCACAGTCATCCAGAGCTCAGTTTGGGTAAACCAGAGGCAATAAATCGATCATGAGGAGCTGAGAACACTTGGCAACGGTCACAAAGGCCGTTTCAAATTTGAGCATCATCAAATTTTCAATGTTGATGAGACTGATATCCATGTTCCCTGTAAATCCATGAACAAGTGGTGCAATTAGCAGCGGCGAACCAGAGCACACAAGCACCTGTTTGAGCGCTTTCAATATCTCAGGTCAATAAATCCCGATGGAAAACAGAACGACTTTTCCTTGACTGGCTGAAAAATTGTCAGGGACAAGTTTGGTTTCCTACAATATTTGTTGGAAAACACTAATACATCTTCTTTCGCTGGTACCGCACACCTCACATTATCTCCAGCCTCTCAATTTCACGTTTTTTGCTTCATACAATTTAGCTAACGATCAAGAATGCGACACATATATAAAGCACAAACTATATGAGAAAATCACTACAACAGATATTGCCGAACTTGTTAAAATGCTGCAAATGATTTTCGAATTCAATCCCGATCTTAAAAAGTTAATATATTTTCCAGTAGCTGACAAAAATCAAGATGATCCTCTTTGAACACCATCACCAATACCGGTTCTCCTAGGTGAATTAGGAAGACCAGGGCCTGGTGGAATATGAAATAAAAAATTTAAAATTAAAATCATTATCAACGGTAGAAGATCCTTCATCTGGATCAAAGCTAGAGGAAGCTTCAGAACATTAATCTGAGAGTTAAAAAATTAAAACGTATCTAGTATATCTTTCAGTGAATAATTATCTCCACTACCGGCACTACCAATCAGTAGTTACACAAAAACTTGAGGCAGGTGAACTCAACATTCGACCATATTAACATCAACATCATGCAACCAGCTTCATTCGCTAACCGCTCATTGCTTGGAAGAAGGCCAAGGTCAATCAAGGTAATCAAGAAAGGTAGCGAAAGCCCTAATACGGCAAGTAGCTACCGGCCTATAAGCCTTCTCTCAAGCCTTGGCTGATAAGACAATACTCAGACAAATAAATAGATTCCTAGACAATACACAGGCCCTACACCCGGAACAGTTCCGATTCCGGGCAGGGCTAAGTACAGCGAACCAGACGGTACGATTAGCCTCTGACATCCTCAGGGGCTTCAACAAACGCTGGCACACGGAAGCGATATTCCTCGACGTCAGGAAAGTCTTCGATAAGGTTTGACATGACGACCTGATCATGAAAATGATTAGGTTAGGCATGCCAAACCAACTCATCAAGGTCGTGCAATCCTACCTGCACAACCGATCTTTCATAGTTGCCTTGGACCAGGTAGAATCACAACTCAAGCCGATCAGTGCAGGGGTCCCTCAGGACTCTCCACTGTCGCCGGCTCTATATAACATCTTCACCCACGATATCCTCAAAACACCTCTCACGAAGCTATACCTGTTTGCAGACGACACTGCGATCACAGCTACGTCTAAGAAGCCTCGCCTGATAACATCTAGGCTAAAGCGGCACATTAACGTCCTCGAGAAGTGGCTGGGACTGGAAAATTAAACTGAACCCGGGGAAAACCCAGACAGTTTTTTTTAGAAGTCCCGCGTAGCCATCCCAGAAACCACAATCAGTCTAGCCCGGTCAAAGATTACTTGGCTTAAGCAAGGCAAGTATCTAGACGATAGGAGACTTAACTGAGCCAAAGCCAAGGCAGAAATAGCAGCACTATACCCGCTCCTAAACAAAAGGAGCAAATTCAACTTTAAAACGAAGTTATTGCTATACAAAACGTTCATAAGATCAGTGTTGTCCTATGCGAGCCCCAGTTGGAGCATTTGCCACGACAACCAGCTCAGTACAATCCAACGAATACAGAACAAAGTTCTAAGAGTCATACTAGATGCACCTTGGATCGTGAGGGGGTCAACCTCCATCGCGATGCTGGCTTAGAGCCATTCGAGTCTTTCAACTCTCGTCTGATAGGCAACTATTTTGACAGAGTTGGAAGACAGAATCTTCCGATCCTACAGCAGTCGCTGGCCCCCTCACATCCTGGAAGCACTTATAAAGTGCCATTCGACTACGTTAGGTATCACAACCTACATTAAAGTCACACACAAGTACACATCCATCAGTACACAACCACAGAACTCGACCCAATCATGACACAAAGCTGAATTTTAGAGCCGTACTTTGTAACATCGCGAGAGCCTCCAACATCAAATGTCTATACAAGTAGATTCAATACAAAAGAAGTCATAGGCATTGCCTGGCTTACTATATAACAGACACAAGCTGTATATATGCTTGGCTTACTCAGTCGTTTGTAGTTTTGTTCTTTATAAAGGCGAGGGTTGGAAGTTGGAAGAGTTTATGGAAGTTAGAGCGGGCGCCACTAAATTTTTTACTGCAAGACATTTATTAGAAACTCTATCTGTCTGAAAATCAGATAATAAAATGTAGAAAAAATACCCTGTGAAAGAACGTATAAAAAATTAGAATGAGATTGAATTATAATTATAGCCTAAATACAGTTTCCAAAATTAACACCAGGAATACAAACAACCAGTTTATTAAAAAATATACTACTTGGGTAGATCAATCTACTTTCTTAAAATTTAGAAGATTTTCAGATTACTGATGGTTAATATTATGCTAAAAAAAAGTATGGAATGTCGCTGAAGCTGACCTAATTAGGTCACTGGTGCTAATTAATGTTCAAATTTCAATTATATTAATTGCTATGGCAATTGAGTTTCATTTTGACACTCTAACACTAGAAACTACAATAATCAAGTATCAATTATACGATTTAGGCCTGGTTCCCACTGCACTAGTTATGGTACTTTAGCAAGTCCCTGATCAATAACCTAACATTACTAATTACCATATAAAAATCTCAATAAATTACCTCGATACTACTTAACCAGAAGAGTTATCTTTAAAAGAAATATTTTAATATTACACAGTTACTATTGCTTAAATATGTAAAAATTAGGGAACAAATATCTACTAATCTAGGCTTAGCTTATTCCCTTGGCAGCTGGATTATAGAAGACTTCTAAAATATCTTTAAAATGCTACACTAAAAGGGATTTACTGAATAATACAAATATAAATATAGCCTCACCAAGTAAGGAGATTTGAGCTCAAGTCTACCGATATCGGGGCGAGAAGTTCAGTAATAAGGTTTAAATAATTCTAATTAACTTTCTGCCATGGGTTTGACAAGCAGATACAATAAACTTAGCATAAATAACCTAAACGCCCTCATTTTATAGCATATTTTTAGGTATTAACGAGAATGAAAGCGATAAAAGGTTTGCAGGCCTTTAGAGGACTGCCTTTTACAAAAATAAACAATAGATAAGGTTAGATAAGTGAACATCAGTATCTCTTGAAGTAATATTTCACAATATACTTCTCGGTAATTGTCTAGAGTTCTCACTGGAAAAATTGAAGTTATTAGCACGATAGAGGAAGTACTAAATTATAGATACAGGTAGGGCTAACACTTAATAATTTTAATGGATCTTACCAGGAATACCTTCAGCCTTCCGTATGTGAAAAGCTACTGGACTAGACTCCAGTGTAGATGGACGAGCTAGGTAAACCTCTCAGCTGGGAAAATCAAATTCTCCACAAAGCTCTCGGCCTGGTCGACTTCGGATAAGACGTCGGGCTCCTACCTGCTTAAGGAAGGAATTCCCCAGAATAAATGGGCATCAGTCCCTCTGAAAGACCCTTGTGATATGACAAACGATTTTTTAGCCATGCTACTAAAAAGCACATGGATTGAACCTACCTTTTAAAATAAAAGAGTATCACACCGTCCTTTAACATGGTCTTTCACAACCGCATAGCCGGTATTCTAAAAAGAGGTACACGTTACTAAGCCTCGCAAATCTAACAAAAGCACTATCTGGTGATCACCCACAAACAGTTAAGACTTAATCGCCTCAAGGCACCTTCTCGAAGGCACGTTCTGAACGAGAAGGGACTCAACTGTAGCTTTCTTCGTTATTTATCATATTTTCGTGCGCATCTGAGCAAAGCACTGCCTGTCAAGCGGTTTAGAGTCCTGAAGCCCGCTCGAAGTAGTAAGGTTGCGACTTATATCTCCTATCGTGTTAAACCAGTTTTTAAAAACAACTCACAAACTACTACAGGGTCTATATTACTACTGTTGCTTAACAAAATATGTATTAAAAAGATGCAGAGACTTTACAAGGCAATACAAGACAAACTAAAATTATGGTTTTACTAATATTTATAAGTTCAAAGATGCTGAGTTAGCTTGCAGGTGCAGCAGGTGCAGATGTGCTTCGTGGGATGGTCTGTTCCCATAACTTGCGACAATCGATACAACAGTTTAACGGATATGCAGAGAAAATCGAAGTATAATATTAAGATATATGTAGGACGTCACAACTATTAATAAAGAATTGGAAAATAAGGAAGAGAAAAATGTAAAAGAATGAGGTTAAGAAAGTGATAAAAAAAAATCAGAAGACTGATGATACGAAAGCACATCAAAAGATGCGAAGTTTGAGTCGAATGAATTATGATGGAGGTGTCGCCTATGTGGAGATGTGGTTATGCAGGCTCCACGGAAGGAGTTAATGCTCAAATTCACCGATAATCCCCAGTAGCTGTAGCCTTTTATTAACTTCAATTTCATGTATTGCATTGCATGTCGTTGTTGCTATACCAGAAGCTTGATGACTTAGTCATCCGCGAATTGAAGTATGCCAGCACATATCTAGTTAAGTTTTATTTTTATTCCAGCTTCTGAGTGCACAAGAGATATTTTTTTAAAAGAGTTTGAAGAATTATAAACTCTTTAATAACTTGAAATTATTTTGTCAAGTAACATGACTTGTCGCGGATCTATTTATAGAGTTGCTTCATCCCTTTTCATTCTTTTAAAAGCTCCAATATACCACATTTCATTTAGGAAAGTTGAAACCTAAGTTAATTAACTAGTGATGCCGTCGAGACGAGAGATTCTCGTCTCTCGTCTCGTCTCGTCTCGTCTCGACGAGACGAGAGAGGTATTTTCTCTCGAATGAAACCTCGAGACGAGACGAGAGAAAGATGCTCTCTCGTCGAGAATTTCTCGTTTTCTCTCGATCTCTCGAACAAAAAAATTGGAATAATAATATAAACAAACAAAACATCTTTATGATTTTTTCATACATAAGTAATTTGGTGATACCTGTTGTATTAAATTCGGAGTTAGCATACACATTTTCTACACTTATGGTCGGTTTCCCAATGTCGAGTTAACTCTTAACTCGTGAGTTACCCTCGATTTTTCTATAGAAAACCCGCGGGTTAAACCTAATTCGATTTGAGAAACCGGCCCTTGGGGTTTTTTAAGGGTGAAAATGGGTGGGAGTCATTGAAAAAAAAATACAAATGGGATATTGTGATACCTTATTTGGAAGGTGTTATGGAATACCTTATGATGCCAAAATATTAGATTCATATAACGCTCCAAAACGAAATGCCGCCATTATTTTTTTTTTATTCCATTTTTGCATTTTTGACATGCTCTAGAAGGGTTTAACATGGGATATAAAAAAAGGGTTTGTAAATATTATACGATTGCTCTTAAAAGTGTAGGATCTAAGATATAATAGGGCAAGATCTTATAGGATAGGATAAAATAAGTTAGGGAATGTGCAAGTTGTTTTTTTTTTATTTTAAACCATTTTGATTCTGTAGAATCTCAACAATGTAAATGTTTAAAACGTTGCCATTTTGTTTGAGATAATAATAAGAATAAGAACAAAATATTCTGGAATCTTACTTACTCGATATGACCTTAAAAATAAAGTATCGTCTTCGCATTAAAAAAATTAAAGATTTTATTTTCAATTTCATCAGTAAAAAATCTTTTATGTAGTAATATTCCCTTTTTCCAAAATCTTAATTTTTGAAACATTTCCAACAACTTTTCTTTTACCTTTTTTATATTATTTTTATTTACATATTATTGTAACCTGTATAAATTCTAATTTATGATCGCGCTAATAAAAATAGTATTCTATTAATTAATGCACTTGCCCTAACAACCGTGCGGTGTAAAGTAGGCGGTTTTTAGAAATAAGAACAACAATAGAGATCTTGCCAATTTGCTGTAATATAAATATTGTAAATAAATTTAAATTCTAATATATTTTCAAAAAGGGTTCAAATTTAAATTATGTTTTCTAAGAACCAGAAGAATCCTATATATCATACAGGTCCCAATATAAATCGAGGGAGTTACATTTCCATAAATATGTGTTATTGAAAATGTCCCGCACACCTACTTACCTTTGTTTTATCTCTTTCTATAAAAAAAAAATTAATAAAACGCCAATCTTAAACATTTATTTTCATTTTAAAGGCACAAAAAGGATTATGTTAAAAAACAACCAAAATAAAAAAAATAACAAAACCTAGTGTTGGTTGTACAGGGTGATTTTTTATAATGTCCACCCACTTCAACTTTTTTGTGCCACTGTGTAGAACAAAATTTTGACTGGCAAGCTATAGCGTTTGAGAAGTAGTTTGTGTACAATACATATTTTTCTATACAGGGTGCAGATTGCTTAAAAATACGTTGCATTGCATTAAAAGAATGTTTTTACAGCATTTAAAAAAATAAGCTTACTATAAATTGCACACAATGAACACCTAGAAAGCTACAGCTTAAATAAATCTTTAAATTTTTTGTATTGTAAAATTTAAAGTATAAAAATAAAATTAAAAGGAAGCAATTAAAAAAATCTATTATTTAAATAATTTTAAATACATTTTCTCTTCTTTTTGAAGCTCTATCAGCGATAATAAGAATGTGTCAATAATATGAATATTCATACCAAGAAACCTCCGTATGCCAATTTTCAAGGTAATATGCCAAGAAATTCATAAAATATTAAACAAAAAGGATTTTTAAAATTAACACCGTGTGGATAAAAAACCGACCTATGTTAATATATACTTTTAATTAATAAAATAACCCAGGGAACAACCCCCTTTAACCCTGTATATTTTGTTATGTTTTATGCTTTTTTAAATTGAATATTTAGTATTTACGAGAGCGTCGAGACGAGACGAGAGAAGGGTTCTCTCGAGCGAGAGAAAGCGTTCTCTCGGCGAGACGAGAGACATATTTTCTCTCGCCTGACGAGACGAGACGAGAGAAGGCCTATTCTCGTCTCGTCTCGTCTCGACGGCAACACTATAATTAACTGAAGAGAAGCTTGAAGTACATTGAAAACATTCCCCAAAAGCCAAAATAACGCACATGCACTATAAACAGATCATCTAGGAATTTGACCAATAAATTCTAGTAGCCCCAGGATGTAATTAGGATCTGCTACACCCATATCAGATATGCAGGTCATAATTTCAATTAACTACGAGATCATTCGAGTGCAAATATATTAAACAAGGTTTTGCCATTGATAAACATATTCCCGAAGCAAAATTTGAGTTTGAGATCCTGAAACTCACCTAATATTAAATATTTACTTTTGTTTAAGACAAATGTTTGTATGCCATCCTTATCCCTTTTCAGAGCATGAAGTAAGTGTAGTACGTCGGCTATTCTCATAGCAACCACAAATTTATTTGCAAAATGATTGGCCATTGAGCTTCGTCTTGTTTCGCGTGAGATCACCTGGAGAATGTTTATATATCAAGACCCTGCATCACTCTGCGGATGTAAGGATTTAACTAGGAGCTTTTCCCACTACTCATATTATAATGTGGACTCTCGCTAAATCACTCAATACTATCTTACATACAAAAGCGCTGCATTCGTTCTTGATTTCATTTACTTTATTACCAGGAGAGTTTGAATAGTTGTTTTGAAAATAAATATTTAATTATCACTTTGCTATTGTTACCAATTTCTGTTAGGCCTTCCTCAGCTTCTCAAAGAAATCCTAATCTAAAATTAATTATCTCATAACTAGATGGGACATATGCTATTAGTATAGTGGCAATATGTCCATAGGTTATGTTAACTTTGAGTTTATTCCCTACAAAATTCTCTTTGTCTTAGCTTCAATCAAAGTTAAGACATCCACTTCGAACTTCTTTTAAATGGCCTAGGTCGCGTTTTTATACAAAGTTAAAAAGTATCCCTTGAAATTATTAAATAAATGAATTGAGAAAATGCTAAATCGAAGAGCTTATTGCAAACATTAAAAAATTCTCGAATAAAAAAATTACTGAAGGCTAACATTATGTAAAAAAAAAACATCTAATATTACGGAACTTCCTTCATGTGTAAATAATAATAATAAGAAAGTGAAATTAATTAATTAGCAATTTTTATATGACCAAACTTCATTAATTTCGCTTCATTTATTTTTCATATTAATCTTATAATTGAAGATCGTGAATATTTTATTACCCTTTCGAACATTTATTTTAAAGTTGTCAATGCTTGTTAAATTTTTGCTTTCTTCGCGGAACTGCAAAGTATCTCATGAGAAGAGATTTGATGGACAACTAGGCTAATTTTGTTTAAGTTGCCATTGGAGGCTGCAATAATTGTTATTAATACTTTTGGACGCACGATTTTTATGTTTTCGTTTTGAACGAATGAGTTCCTAGCTACAACGGTAATAAACAATTCACGACGTGGATCTATTTAATGGTGTAACTGTGAATGGGAGGAGTATTAGTGTTTAACGTAACAAAAATATCGAAACAGAAATTTCCAAATATTCAGTTCCCATTAAACGATGGACCGAAATTTGAGATTACTTTAAAAGATGACTTCATTCCATCGAACTAGAAGGTGGCCCGAAAGTGAGGTATAGTCCAATAACTCTTTTACAAGAGAAGCTCGCATGGAGGGTAACAAAATAACAGTGCAACTCAAGCTCATGTATTTTTAATATGACACTTTATATGGTTGAATATTTGGTAAGAGTGAAATTTTGATGCCTGTTTCTGTTATGGTTGAACATTTGGGTTCTGGGATAGCTTAGAATGCAATTTAGAATTGGGAAGAATGACAAGTCATAAATAACTTGTAACATAAATGAATTATTTATAAAGCTGTTGGATTTC
>JAEQML010073300.1:0-15042 GCA_016904865.1 Pissodes strobi | reverse complement strand
TTTTTCGATCGCGCATATTCTGACATAAAATGTAGATATACAGGGTGTTCCAAATAAGAGTGACAGAAAAAATATTTTTCTATTAAATGGAACCCCTATATATTATTGCATATTTGAATTTGGCGGAGAATTCTAGACATATTTCATGAATAACGTCCTATACCTATCTCCAACTGTTTTTGAAATATTGACTGTTGAAAATCGACCATTTACCAAGTTTGACAGCCTGTGAAATCTAAACGACTAAAGATAGAGCAAAATGGTTTGCACTTTCCTATCTTGGTTTCTCATAAGCTATCGTTGACACTAACTTTATATTTAACCAGAGGTTAAGAAATTCCGGTTAAATTTAACATTATTTGTTAGAAAACAGTCCAGATCTTAATCCTGTAGACTACACTATCTGGGGAGTGTTAGAACATATGGTGTATTTTAACACAATAATTGAAAACAACAACTGAAAACAAGAATTTTGGAATGTTGGGAAGAATTTCCACAACAAATCATTACCAACTCTATCGGGCAGTGGCGCAGAAGGATTCAAAACGTTGTCAATAACGAAGGAGGACATAACCATAAAAACTTTTTGTGAAATTTACTGCTGTTGTCTCAGATTATCACAATTAAATTTGTTACTGATAGGAGTTTGAAATAAATCCGATATAAAAAGCTGAAAAAGATAACTTCAATTTTTTGAAAATAATGCTTCTTTCCGATAGAGAAATAAAAAAGTTATTAAACATTGAAAAAGGGTCTAACTCAATTTGGCCCATCCATCCCTAATCCATTAAATTGTGTTCCTTGTGGTAGATTGGTTCCTCATGTATGTGTGGCTTTCATTCAATATCGATTATTATTTTAAATTATGCTAATATACTAGAACTAATCCATAAATGGGGCCATATTCAATATCGGCTAATATATTAAGTAGTAGATATGTTAAATTCCCCGATCAACGAGATAACCTTAATCTCTATTGAATAAAACCATTAAAGCATGTGAATATGTTTCTCATAAGTTTGGATTAGTGTTTTTGATATCAAAATGATTCATCGAGGTGTCCATATTTCGATGATCTGCCTGTTTCTTGAATTTATGCAAATACATATCTGTGCGAAACACCTTGAGTACAAAACATTTAGCGGCGCCGCCGATTATAAAATATGACAAGTGATAACAACATACGATGGTAAAGGTCAGTCGCATTCGCAACAACAAGTATGGTCAATTTCCAATTTTTTGCAAACATATTTCTTTAATAACAAATTTGTTACAGTTTAAGTCTGCTTATAGTACATTCAAGACAATAATAATAATTGCTTAGCTCCACAAAATTAATTTCTCGACGCGCGTTTCGATAACCATGTTACAATGATCAAGTGATGATTAAAACTAAACATACAATTTAACTAACTCTATTTTATGCTAATTGTTTGTCTAATCAAGCGTAACTAAAACGAGCCAATCCTGGGATCCTACCAGTCACGCTCGATCAACCAGTACAATTGACTATATATAGATGCTCTATCTCTATTAATGCATTTAATAATTTCTATACTTTCGTATGCCTCTAATAATCTCCTATTAGATATGTTATAAATTAACTTTAAATTTTTAATCGTAATTCTGTGCTTATTTTCAAATGCATGCTCTCCAATATTTGATTTTTTATTCTACCATGCATGCTTTAAATCAGCTATGTGTTCTTTGAAACTAAGTTGTATAGATTAGCGGGTCTCAAACTCTTTTGGTGAGAAAACCCTTGTAAAAACTAAATTTTTAACGGAACCATAAACTCTTAACTAAAAGCAAAACCAGTTATATGTGTATTGTTTTTTAATTAACATATAAAAAAAAGGTAGATACTTAAGTATTTAACTTTCAAAAACCTCTTTTTAAAAATTACTTATTAGGAGCTAACTACAGTTTGACTTTACTTGACAATAGCTAAATAGAGAATGATCATGCATAAAATTTATCTTAGGAGGTAAATTACATTACATTGCTTAAATCTAGTTCCCATCGGTGCATCTGCTGACTGGGCAGTCACACGGGCTCGGTTTCATGCTGAATGGCCGATTCCCACAGGTTGTGGTGACTTAACTCCTCCATCCTTAAGATTCGAAAATTACGGAGTGTTTTTTCGAAGGAATGCTTTCCATGGGTGTGGCTTCTTCTTCATCCCTAGGTTTCTTATTTTGGGTGGATCTCCATAACTGGTTGATTTTTGTTCTTTGTGTTATTGCTAGAATTATAATAATTAGGGAGCAAAACACAAGGGTGATGTAAAATGACGTATTTTGGGGTTGCTGGCTGTCAATACTAAACGAAGTCAGCTGATTGGCTGCATCCTTGAGGCGGTAAATTTCGTCAAGATTAATTTTGGTTATATTTGGCATATCCAAAATAGTTTCGTGCGTTATCGCAGACAGTTTGATTTCTGGCAGGATTAATTGTTTTCCTTCTTGAAGTTTCACATCATTAAGGAATTTTCTTCCATTGATTTGGATCTCGCAGCTTTCAGGTATTTTGACTAGAACTGATTGTTCGATTGGCAAATATTGATCGCTGCTACATTTGGCTAATAATTTTTCGGCTTTAATTGACAGGATTAGAACCATTTCTTTCGTGATTTGTTCTACGATTGCTTCTTCAATATTGATCTTGAAAGTTGGACAATCGGCTGTCGGTGTGTTCATCAATAAACTGTTGACACATTCGTCACGAGGGTGAAATTCTTCTAGGCAGAAGTATGTTTCTTCAACGGTCGGGCAAACGTTGTTGGAAAATTGTTTCTTTTCTTCATTTTGAGTCAGGTAAGGGTATTTTGGGATAAATATCATTTGATTTTGGATTACTGGGTAAATATGAAAGAAGATAAAAGGTTCGGGTCTCAGTATCGGTACATGAATAGCAAAGATAAGCTTTGAATTTGAAAAAGTTATTTGCGTACCAAAAAATTGATAATAAGACAATATATTTTGGAACCTTGGAATTTCATTTTTTCTGTAAATCGTTGTTAAGTATTTTAACATTTCATTTAAGTCAGAACTTGAAAGAATACTATTATCAAGAGCGTTTATTTTTTGCAAACATAATAGCGTTTTTTAAGTTGTCCAAAAACATAATTACATTTTGGCAATCTAAATTTAATTGCGTAAGAATGCCTTGAAAACTAAGATAATCTCTTAAGGACTTTATTTCTCGTGCCATTGTATTGCGAAGCGGTTTTAAACCAAGTTGAAGTTTGTCTTATTTTTGCTAAGCGTAATAATCGTGTTGTTATAATTATTTATTAAAATTTTTGAGAGTGAAATTTGCAATTTCATTTCATTGGCAATTTGTTTTTGATTTGTATTTAAAATATTTATTGCTTCATCATATCGTTGACTATCTTCCGAATCTAACGTACCAAATAGCCATTTACTTGCTTTTCCAATAATATTTATTAATCCTCGTTCTTTTCGGATATGTGGGTGTAAATTTTGTAACTTATTACTCGCGATTTGAATTAAATATTCTGTTCTAACAAGTAAGTTTTCCGCTAAGCCATGATAAGAAATATGATTCGTAGCATTTGATAATAATAAATGATTTCTAATTATTAAGAAATTATTTTCGATATCATCTAATTGATTAATGAAGTATCTTAAATCTATATAATGCAAAAACGTATGTCTATTATATACTCTCCTAGAGTTTCCTAATTTTATAGGAAGGATAGGGTTATTTAAGTTTGTTACTTGAATGTCAGCTCCTATCGTCAATCCTATGTGAAGTACTAGGAACAGAGTCGTCAATTTTTTCGGCATCGTTAACCTGAAAAGATTGTTTCATTTTAATTTTAGGTTTCCTAGCGCTACTCTTATCATGTGATGTCTTATTTGTTTTTATTTTGATGTCTGTTTGACCTTTTAAATTTACTTTCTTAAATTTAGGATACATTTTTCCTTGCAGTTTATTTTTTATATAGGCGATTTTTTGCGATTGAAAATCCGGGGTTTCGTTTCTTGTTTCATTTCGCTTTTCGATTATGTCCTGTTTAGTTTGCTCGTTGACTTCTTTTATACGTTCATAGAGCTTATTCGATGTTTCTTTATGAGTTTGTACATAGTTTGAAATTATCATATTATCATTAAGATCGAACGGATTTGTTGATTTTATATGTCCTGTGATAATTTCGAATGGGGTATATTTTGTAACACTATGTATTGAATTATTATATCCCGTAACGGCTCGTTTGATTAATTGTTCCGTATTTAGATTATTATGGTCTTCCTGTAAACAAGGATAACTTTCTATAATTGATGAGTGAAATCTCTCAACAGGGGAATTTGAATTACTATTTTTGGGTGTAGTAAAGTGTAATTCGATTTTGTATATTTTACAAAAATCTTCTAATTCCTTGTTTTTAAATTCGGTACCTTGATCGGCGATAATTTTTAATGGAAGTCCGTGATGTGTTATAAAATTGAATAGATTTTCTATCACTTCTACTCCGGTAATAGCTTTAAGAGGGTAGGCTTGTCCATATCGAGAAAATGAGTCGATAACGGTGACAAAAGCTATTGATTCTGAAAGTGTCCACATGAATATGCTCAAATGGTTTTGAGGCTGTGGGAGTGAGGTTAAATTTGATTTTTGGTGGATTTCTATCATACTTATTCTTTTGGCAAGTTTCGCAATTGTTTATATAGTTTTCTATATCTATAGACTTTCTTGGCCAATAGAATATTCGGCTGAGTGCTGCTTTCATTTCATTCATGCCTCTATGACATGTTTTAGTCGTGTGATACATTTCTAACTTTTCTTTCTGATCAGAAAGCTTCTCAATGTCTTCTAGAAATGTAGTGCAATGTACTAATTTATATGCAGAGTTTCGAAATAGGTTTTGTAGAGTCACAGTAAAATTTCGTGCTAATAAATCGTTTCTAAAAAAATTGCATAAACTCGTTTAGGGTCTATATTTTCTTTTAGTAATTTTACGATATGAGGTGTTGGATTTCTATTAGAGATAGTGACATACATCCTATTATTTTCAAAGACTTTTTCTCTTCGTATTTGAATATTTTCTACTTCTCCGTCGGTGATTATTATTTGATTTTTGTATTTATTGATCGGTCTTTCGGATATTGGTATTGCAAATATCTGGTTTTCTACTGACGTATGCACTGTTTCATTGTCAGTGGATGGTTGAACTACTGGTAATTGAATCTTTGGTGGTTGAATTTGAATATCGCTTATAATTTTTATTTTTGGCTCATTGATATTCAATTTCAAAAGTTCTTCTACTGTTTGATTGTCTAAATTAGGTAAATCCTCTTCACTTCGATGTAACAAAAATTCTTCTATGATTTCATCCGAGTCGCCTAAATTGTTAAATATTGATTCTGTCTCTATGGCGTTGATATCTACAGGGTGTCTTGAAAGTGCGTCTGCTGCTTGGTTTGTTTTTTCTTTCTTGTATTTTACTTCATAGTCGAATTCTTCTAGTTTTAATCTCCAGCCCATTAGTCTTGAGTTTGGCTCTTTTAATGACATCAACCATTGTAGCGGTTTGTGATCGGTATAAATTACAAATTTTTGTCCAAATAAGTATGGTCTAAAATGTTTATAACTCCATACAATAGCTAACAGTTCTTTTTCTATCGTTGAGTAATTTATTTCTGCTGGGTTCAATGTATGAGATGCATAGCAAATTGGGTGGTTTTCTTGTGAAAGTATTCCTGATATAGCAAAATTTCAAGCATCAGTGGTCAGCTCAAATGGTTTGGAAAAATCAGGGTATGCTAAAACTGGTTCTGATGTTAATGTATTTTTACAAGTGTTAAAGCAATCAACAAATTCTTTTGTATGTTCTACCTTGCTACCTTTTTTAAGACACTGTGTCAATGGTTTGTTTAACTTCGCAAAATTTTTTATAAATTTCCGATAATAACCTAGTAAACCAAGAAATGCTTTGATTTCACGCTGTGTTTTTGGAATGGGGTATTTTTGTATTGCAGAAATTTTCTTTTTATTTGGTTTTATTCCGTTGGGTGTTACAACGTGTCCTAAAAATTCTACTTCTTTACACAAAAATTCACACTTGTCTATCTGGATTTTTAAATTTGCTTCTCTTAATTTTTCGAATACTATTTTCAGATTTTGAATATGTTCTGTTAGGCCTGTGCTTATTACGATTACGTCGTCCATAAACACCATACAAATTTTATTTTGTACGTCCTTAAAAATTTCATCCATTACTCGTTGGAAAGTGGATGGAGCATTTTTAGTCCGAATGGCATCCTTAAAAACTCATAGTGTCCATTTTCTACTCTAAATGCTATCTTTTCGATTGAGTTTTTATGCATTTCTATTAGATGAAATCCACTAGCTAAATCTAGTGTAGAGAAATACTGGGCTCGTCCTAGCTTGTCCAAAATATCACTTATATTTGGGATTGGATATCGATCTGAAATTGTTTTTTCGTTAATTTTCCGAAAATCTACAACAATTCTCCACTTCTGCTTTCCAGAAGCATCGACCTTTTTTGGAACAATCCAGATGGGTGATGACCAAGGACTACTGGATGGTCTTATTATTCCTTTTTCGAGTATTTCATTTATTTGTCGTCTTACTTCTTCTTTATGAACAAACGGGTATCGATATGACTTGGTGTGTACAGGGATATCGTCCGTTGTCCTAATTTCGTGTTTAATTTTGGATGTGAAAGATAATTCTTCATCGTTTTGATAAAATATGTCAGAAAATTCTTTACATAACTTTGAAATCGCTTTCTTTTCTTCCGGGTTCAAATGTTGCGTACGAATTAAATTATTTTTGAAAATTTTATTTTCTTGATTGCGTTTTTTATTTTGCGTAAACGTTTCGAAATTAAATAATTCGAATTGGTTTTTTTGAAACGGTTCGACTTTTAATGGTTCTTTAAATTTTACAGTTATATATTTATCATGGGGATTTTGAATTTCTAGAATAGCAAATCCGTTATTTGCACGAGAAAGTGCGGGTGGAATTACTAATTTATCTAGCTGTGTTGCTTTTACAATAATATCGCCTTCATAAATATTAACTGGAGTATTCTTTAGTACGTTTGGATTTAGAGTGATGGAAAAATCTGTTTCCAAATTTTCTCTATATTTGAATGGAATTTCGATATCAGGTCCAATCAATCTTTGATTAATTAGATCGATATTTAGACTCATGTTCTTTAAGTCAGTTAGTCCTATAACTCCGTCAAAAAAGTCATGAAAGTCAAAAAGAATAAAATTGATTTCGTGATTTTTACCATATTTTAGAAAAATTGGAATATCGGCTCGAAATTGGGTATTTTTACTTCCTATGGCGGTTTTGATAATATTTTGAGAACGATAAATACATTGTGGGAAACATTGTTCAGCCACTGTAGGTCTTAGAATAGAACGAAAACTGCCTGTGTCGATTAATAATTTTATTTTCGGGTATTCGAGTTGTATATTATGGTAAAGCGTTACTAGAGGAAATATTAATTTCCGTCAGGCTTGTGGTTTTGATGGGCCTAGAAAATTTTCATTATTATCGTTTACAGATAATTCGTGAATTTGTTCTATTTGGGCATTATCGTCATAATCGATTTTATTATTGATATTCATATTGAATTTCGTCACAATACGTATCGGAATATGAGTTTGAAAAATTATTCGATTCATCTTCCTTGAATTCATTTGAATAAAGTTCTTCGAAAATGTATTTTGGGTTTTGATATGGTTGAACTTGCCTTTGACATTGATTAATTGATTAATATAATATGTTCCATATGTTACTACAAAGTTCTGTCTACCACTGCAATGCGTCTTATAGCATTATTTTACATTTTTTAATATAATAATTTAATTAAAGGTCTGCTGGTAATTTGTGTGTAAAATTCATAGTCGAAGTATTTTTTTAATTGATATTTATTTATTGACAATTTTTCCTCCACAAGTGTTAAAAACTGTGTTATCACAACAACCCGAATTAGAATAGGTAGCCCATTGTTGTTCGAAGCATGAATAAATAATACAAGGGTTACTGTAAGAGATACGATGTCGGCTAAATTTTGGACACGGTGCATAATTTCGCTCTTAATCAAGCGCCATTGAGACTTTTGAATAGTTCGGATTTCTTCTGGAGATATTTGTTAAAAACCAAAATCGTGAGATTTCTTTAAAAGTTACTTTTTAAACTCTGCAAAATGGTGCTTATAATCCTGTTTACTCGCGTTATCATCCTCAACTCAAATTTATGTACGACTCTCTATTTTTTAAGTTAGGTTTGTGTTCATAAATGCTAATAATTTCTTTACTTCATTATTTTATGTTCTTTGTAGGGAAATTAGCGGAAAAAGTAAAATGAAATCGAATTCCAATCCAAGTGAGTATTGACCTATAATCTCGTTTTTCTTTAGATGAAAATTGCATTTTTGCACAAAAACTTCTCTTTGACAAAATTGGCAGGATGGTGGCCAATTTTGTCAGAGAGAAATTGTTGTGCAAAATGCGATTTTCATCTGAAGAAAGACGAGATATCTCAGCATATTACGCCAAAAATCTGCTATTAGTGTCAGCTAAATACAAGAAAAGCGACTGATATCTATTCTGAACAAGAAGCGACGGCGACGGCCGCCGACGCGACGGACGCCGCGCCAGCCTACCAAGTCACTCTTCGTGAAATTAGGTAGACAAAATTAATGTAAACTGACACTCTAGAAAAACCACAGAAGTTGCGTGGAAGGTAAAGTGGCCGATCAAGAAGAGAGCGAAATATCAATCAGATAATATTTTTTTCTGCGCCGTTGGATTACTTTTTTTGGAGCGTTCTTAAAAATTAAATCCATAAAACTGTCATCAATAGAACGCGAAGACATATTGCTGTGAATCAAAAATGCATTCCGTGCCAGATGATTATTCAGAGCTGTAAATAAAATGATGAGAAAAATTGACCGCTGCATAGAAGTATAAGGAAATGTGTTTAAATACTTGGAAAGTTAATTTAAAAATGTTAATTAGGACCTTTCTCCTACCCTTGTGTATGTTACTATTATTGTTTCTTTATCTAACGAGTTTCTCTTTGTTACGTAAATCTTGATCAAAAATTAGTTCTGGTTCATGTGTGTTTTAGAATGGGCCTTATCATCAACCGTCGAAAGAACCCTGTATACTTTTCAATAAATATAATAAAAAATACAGGTCCTTATTTAAGTCAATTTGATGATAACTTAAAGACGAATTGTCGGAGAACAGAATCTAAAGCAATGTTTTGCAGAGAATCAAAAAGTGCTCTAAGAAACTCCTGCCTCTGGCCTCTGCAAAAAAAAGTTACGAGGAAAAAAAACACGAAAAAGCAAGATTGCAGTTTTCGACGAAGATCTCCGGAACTACTCAAAATTTCTCAAATATCTCGACGGCATTTTATGAAGCACTTAATCAAGCAACTTTGCCTTAACTGACGTCGTATCCCTTAGGGTTTTCAAGAGAGCAATGCTGCTGCTCGAATTTTCTAACACTCTATATTAGCTGATATAAACAGATTTATAGGCAAATATATTTCAGCTTTTTGTAACTAACTGTAATTTATGGTGTTCGCCTTTCATATTCATACTGTATATTATAAGGAGTTCGACACAAGAAATATATGCACTCACGCCATGAAGTCGGCTTCTTTATAATGTCAATAAATAAGATAAAAAATGAGAGCAAAATGTCGCGCTGCATGAGGCAACGTTACTGGCTAGTTATTAACCGATAAAAAGGTTCGTAATGAAGCATTTTTAATAAAGCATGCGTATAGTTTTTAATCAACATTAATATTCGCTCCTTATCTGTAACAGTTTTTAATGCGGTCTTCTTTGTCAGTTATATCTTGCCTTCAAAATTTATTAATGATTAATTCGTCCACGACATTATTTTTACACGATCTTTATCCAAGAGAAAACGGTTTTTCTAAAGTATAATAATATTATTCGACTTGTAGTTTTTAATACATCAATATTTTGCCTCAAATATGAAGAATTTTTTTCAGTAGTGCCTACATTTAATTTTTATACCTATTTTGGAGATTATTTTGACATATTTATGGATTAGTAAGATAAGATACAGAAATAATACTTTTATCAGTTTCTAAATAGTATAAGGTCATAATATCTAGATAGCAGATTCCGATTCCCGGTGTAAGCTTATATACTGGACACAGCAAACAGGACAAACAACAAGTTTTTTGGGTATCCGGTATAGAAAATATACCAAGAGAATCCTAGAAATATTAAAGAACTTACTACGGAAAAAAATGTATAGACTATAGAGTGTCATATTGTGGTTGCGGGGGTTTCTCGCTTATTAGTAAATATAGAACCTGCGCCAGTTTCTTTGTAAAACGAAAAATGCCATAAAAGGCATATTTTTAGACCTGTTAGTTTTTCAGAAACCAGGAGATATTGAAAATTTAGCATTATCCCTATCGAACTTTTAACCACCGAACATATTATATGTTCGGTGTTTTAACGTATAATCCAGTGGCGTATTTAGTTTTATATTTCCGTTTTTGAAATAATAGGTTTGTTCTAGCAGCGATTTCAAACCAAAGCCAAGCCATCCGGAGTTTGCGCATTGCAATATAGGCGACACTTAAAATCGCTATGCGCAAACTCCGGATGGATTGGCTTTGGTTTGGTTTGTGTTTAAATCGCTGCTAGAACAAACCTATTGATACATGTTTGTGTGGCACGAGAATTAGTAGGCGTAAGAAACTTTTGTACAATTTGGCAACTTTCGTTTGTTTGTCAGGAATAAATTGAAATAGAAATAGATATATAAGAACTATTGAATCAAACAAAATCAAATAAGTGTAAAATGTATAAGTAGGTATATGTAAAGAAAAAATAAAAAAAATGATCAAGGCAGAAATAATAATATATCATTAAACTACGACTAATGAAAAAATATGTAGAGAAAATAAAAATTTGCAAATAAAATACTAAGAGAATACACAACTGAGCCCCCAGTTGGAACGCACATAAAAAAAATAAAGGAAAAACGTTTTTAAGCACACAAGTTTGCTTTCGAGTAAAATGCCAGTAACGAGATAAAATAGGAATAACTTAGATTTAGAATTCTGTGTTGCGCCATAAAAAATTGAGAATTACATATTTCCAAACAAACAGCCAAAGTACAGAGATATTTTCAATAAATCAATTGAATGAATACTTGATCAATTTAAATGCGAGTGGAATGTCAATTATATGAATTTTAGGTTATATACGATGTACCGCCATTAAAGCTGTCAAACTCTATTCCACGTCAGATGACTTGACGATTGTGGTGCGAGGGCACCAACCATATCGGAAAGAAGCCAAAGAACCCTTAACATCGTAGACTCCTGGTGGAGAGAAGAACAAATGTCAGTTAATTCACATAAAACAACAGTGGTGGCATTCACCAAAAGGAGAGATTTAACAGGGATAAAGCAAGTGAGGCTTGCTGGAGAAGCTATACCCTTCTCCAAAGTGGCCAAATACATGAGAGTCATCTTTGACCAAAAACTTATGGCTCTAGGTATATGTAGAAGAATCTGTGGAACAAACTGGGGATTGAACACGAAAATTACTCTATGGTTATACCCAAGGGAGGTTAGACCCATGATAACATATGGAGCAATCGCCTGGTGGACGAAAACCAGACAGGTAGAGGCGATGAGAAGGCTAAATGGGATACAGAGAATAGCTTGCCTCTGTTACCGGAGCCATGAGCGCAACGCCAACAGCAGCGATGTTCTAATACAAGGCGAAGCCAAATCGGTCTGTTACAGACTAACACAAGGCCAAACGCCACTACCAAGAGGACACGGCACCGAAAACAATAAACTATACTCCGAGATTAAGGAGGATAAAATCCTAGGCATGTCCTCGGACCGCTCCACTCCGCAGTATAGCTTTCAAAAGACATTTTCAACACAAATACCACCAAGAGACCTATGGATAAAAGGCCCAACCATAAGGGCAGATATAGTCTGGTATACAGACTGCTCGAAAACCGACCAAGGAATAGGAGCCGGAATCTACGAACCAAGAACAGAGACCAAAATCTCGATACCTATGGGCACACTCGCCACAGTATTCCAGGCGAAAATTATAGCTATCGTCTTCTGTATAGAGGAAATGATCAGGAGGAAAGTGAGCAACTGGATAGTCGTTATCTACTCCAATACAAGCAGCAATCACAGCAATATCTTCCAATATAATAACATCAACGTTAGTATCGGACTGTATAAATCTGTTGAACGATATGGGAAGGCTTAGTAGAAAAGTGACCTTGGCGTGGGTGCCAGGACACGACGGCCATGGAGGCAACGAGATGGCAGACGACCGAGAAGCCACTAACAGGACCAGAACCATTTTGCGGAGTCGCAAGGCCCATAGCCAAGACATCCATTCAAAAAGACATAAAAGAAGCGACCCAGAGGTGGTGGTTTAATCTACCGGGACATAGACATGGCAAAATTTTCATCAGCAAACCTTCGGCAAAATTAACAGCAGACTTGTTAACTTATAATCGGAAGTCAATAAGAATCATAGTGGAGCTACAAACAGGACACTGCCGACTAAAGAGACATATGAAACCCTGTGCAGTTTCTGCCAAGGGAGGAGTCGGCAAAATACATTATCTGCCACTGTGGAGGACTTTCGAGGTTGTGCTTCGCAACTGTTGCGACAACTAATCCAGAAGCGTTAAGCTACGCTTCTGGATTAGTTAATCCGGCCTCTGCCAAAGGTACAACAACCTAAAAATTTTAAAGATCTGCGTTCAATAAGTATCCTACCTACTTTTTCAAAAATTCTTGAAAAAGTTGTTGATTCACAAGCTCGTGTATTTGTTGATACCTACAATATTCTTCCAGCAAAACAGTCGGGATTCCGTAAAGGCTATAGTTGCGCATCAGCTATGGCAGACGTCACTGATGATCTGTTTACAGCTTGGGATCAGAATAAGATAAGTGCGTTGATTCTACTGGATTATATAAAAGCTTTTGATCTACTAAATCATAACATACTGCTATCAATACTTAATTACATTGGATTCTCTGACATAACTATTAATTTCTTTAAATCATTTTTGGATAATCGTAAACAGAAGGTGGTTTTGGGGACTCTACCTCAAATGTTGAAAATGTAAATGTAGGTGTACCACAGGGGAGTATTCTAGGACCATTGTTGTTTACAATATATACATGTCAATTCAATGAAAAGTTAAGCTATTTTGAATATCATTTGTACGCGGATGACACGCAACTCTACTGTTCATTCCATCCGGACAACTTAAATGTGTCAAATGAACAGATAAATACTGATCTTAAAAACTTAATAACGACCTCATTTGATCATCATTTAACAATAAATCCCCTAAAGTCTTCCGTGACTGTTTTTGGTGGCGAACCACATAAGTCGATTGCCAGCAGAACACTGAGTCTAATGGTTGACAATATGCCAATTAAAGTGACAAATTCTTCAAAGTCACTGGGTATTTATGTCGACTCTGACCTTCGGTTTCATGAACATGTAACCAGTAAACTCAAAAAATCATACGGAGCTCTAAAGTTGATATATGGTCAGAGGCACTTTTTAACCCCAGAAATCAAAAAAGTTCTTTGCGATTCATTAGTCCTATCCCACTTTAATCATTGCGATGTTGTGTATGGTCTGTATTTGGATCAAAATGATGCACGAAGAATACAAAAGGTGCAAAATTTGTGCCTTCGACTGATATTTGGTATTCGCAGGAGAAACCATATTTCGCATAAATTAAAGGATATTGGGTGGTTAAACATGTTTAACCGTCGAAAATTGCACTACGCCTGCCTCTGTTATAAGGTTATAAAAACTAAAAAACCAAAATATTTGTTTCAGAAAATTAGTTTTAGGTCAGATAGCCACCAGGTAAATCTCCGGAACATGAGCTCTCTTACAGTTCCACGGCACAGGAAGGAGTTGTTCAAAAGGTCTTTTTCCTACAATGTGGCCTCTTGCTTAAATTCATTACGGATAACGACTTTTACACAATCATGTGCCGCCTTTAAAAACCGAATTAGACATTTGCTGTTCGCCAGTCAGTGATCATAATAATTGAGTAACTAAATCTTTCTCTTTCCTCTTGTTTTTCCTGTCTCTTTTATCTCTATTTTCCTCTTTTCTTGTATTTATTTCTTTAGTTATTTATAATTGGTAAGTGTTAAAATATTAATTTTATAATTTTTTCGGTAGCTGTTAATTATACTAGGTATATGTGATAATTTAATTTAATACATAGGTACTAGGCCTAAACAGTGTTCGGGTTAACCGAATCTGCTATGACCTGGCCTTTTATTTTCTATTATGTTAAGTTTTTATGTTTTATGTTATTTTGTAAAAAAAAATATTGTATATGGAAAATAATAAATTTATATTATTATTATTATTATTATTATTATTATTATTATTATTATTATTATTATTAAAATACTATCCTTTACACCAAACAGACATTTTTCACCAAACAGTTACATTATAAATCAGTTTTGAGTAAATAACTCACTACAAATGAAGGGATCTATTACCACAACAACGTTGAGAGGAAAAATGAAACAATTTGATATATCATTTACTTATTTCTTGCATTATTACGTGTTAAAATCTACAAAATGAATTAGTTACAACTGTAGGTATGTATATGCTATTGTTAACAAAATGATGATTTAGTTAATTACTTGAGGTAATTATTTAGTTGTACAACTCATATTTTTGGCTAAAGTAATTATATTGTTTAAAACTTAATTTTGCTGTTCATTATGTAGTTATTGTTTTATGAGGCTAGTTTCACTACAGAGACTGCACTGGTTAGAAAATATAACTTTTATTGATTTTTATTGCTATAATTTAAAGAGATATAAATATACAGGGTGTCCATTTAATACTCCCTCGGAAGATATCTCATAAACTATTAAACTTACAACAAAATATTTATGTAGGAAAGTTGTAGGCTCTTATAAAATGCATAT
>JAEQML010073299.1:0-15043 GCA_016904865.1 Pissodes strobi | reverse complement strand
AACACTTGAAAATGCCAACTGGGATGTTGGCGAAACGTCGTGAGACAACCATTTCTACTGACGAACGGATTGAAACCCGGAATAACATTTTTGTTCATATATATATATATATATATATATATCACATAACACAATTGTATTAATTTCTTTTAGCAAAGGTATGAAAGGCAATTAACTTAAATCCTGCAATGAAAAGTGTTATGTTGACTCAATTAGTGAACGGTTGGAAAACGGAAATCATCACCCGAACCCTCACCCTATTGCGGAAAGTTTCCCTGCGTATTGCGACCGCAAGCAAAGTAAATTACTTCGAAGCTAGGTGGTTGATTTAGGAAGCAATAAATATACTCAACGCCCGATGGAACTAATATATTTTATTCGGCAGAGGAAGAGATCTTTTAGTAGTATACCAAGGGTAAACTGAATCTTATAAATCATCCTAAGTTAAGTATATGATTGTTAATCCACAATTTAGTCTAGATATAGTTAAAATTATTTTTTTAATTAAATAAGTATTGAGATTCCGCTAATGAGAAATGAAATAAAAGGGATATTTCTGCTCTTTTCCCAGCTTAAAATTAAAATTTATTCCCGATGTAAATATATCTTTTCTACTCATGTATTGCAATGAATATTATAACAAAATCCTTAATAATTAAACAAGTAAAATCTATCTTACCACACGAAAATTGAAACAGCCATGCAATATTTATTACAAGTCTCCAGCAGATTAAGCACGGCCTATATGTAACGCATATCCTTAGAAACCCTGCACTAGCACTCAACAGGCTTAGACAAAAGATTCGCGTTATTGTTTGTTTTCTAAGAAACCTGATAGATAAGAAATATTGGAAGAATTTGGGTTAATTTGGGTTTTGAAATATATAGCTATTATTTGTGTCAATAATGAAGCAATAATGGAAAACCTTATCCTGAAGGCAATAATTAATCTAACTTTAAATCTACCATGCTCGAATGTAAAATGCGATAGAAACCTCCAGTAATATTTTTGGTCTCAAAAATCGAAAAGTCGATATCGAAACATTTACAAAAGTTTATGGGAATGAAGAGGGGATAATAAATTTAAGAGCATATTATATTGTGGGACGCTATACGAAAAAAAATTCTATTTATTATAAACACGTTCTATTGAAGCCCACAGTTGCTTTGCTCCCTCGTGCCGTAAACTCATTTGTTTGAAATAACTTTCTTATTACTCTTGTTATGTAACATGCTATTTCTTTATAATTTTGTCTTAGATCAGTTTGAACATTTTCTTATTAATAATGAACATTAAATTATTATTTTCGTGAATTTGCTTATCGACAATTCTCTTGGTAGGAACTTGTTAGACTATTGTCAAATTTGATTTAGGGAGTTTGCAATATTATAAAATGTGGGTGTTAATATAAATAGTGAATGGGCATATATATGCACTGCTGCTCATCCACAAAGAAAATAAGCCATCTGTAAACTTTGCCAAAGGATATCATGAATTGCAAATTATATTTGATCTTTCAAACTTAAACTTAGTTGTCCGATTGTCGTAATAAATATTTTCTAAGCCATAGTTGTTAGAGGTGGCGTAGTGGCTGCTTAATATGAGTCATATTGCTCATTTTAGTTTTAATATAAATTATGTTTCAAAATTTAAAATATATTAAAATCAAATTTTTAAATGCATTTCGCATTTGTATGACCCACTCACACAACTTTATACGATTATTAAAAGCAGAGGGTAGATGTTTTGATTTCAAGCTGATATTGGTATTTCCAAACATTTAGCTGCTGCGATCAAATACTAATTGGCCAATACTTTGGGCCTACCATGTATTAGATATATTTTATCAGAAAAATACACGGTTTTTATATATGTATCCCAAACACAATTGTTAAGGTCGGTAAGTATCTCCCTTTCTTCATCAAGGAAATATTCATTCAAGTAAGGGCTAAAATGGAATCGCAGAATATTTACGGAACAGGTATCAGTTTTAATTATATTACCAAGCAATCGGAGGCGTTTAAAAATTAAAATAAAAAATGCCAATGATATTTATATTAAACATTTGGTAAATTAGATAACACAAAGCCAGTCACAATTTTTCAGGTATATTAATAACAAACGAAAACTTCAGAATTCCACGAAATATAAACAATAGGCGAAATACTTTCACGCAATACTTTGAGGGTTCACTTCAATAATGAAATTGCAACTAATCCACCCGGTTCTGTGTGAAGTAACTACAATGCGAATATATTTATTTCGTAAAAGCAAGTGATTTTAGTAGTTCTGCTTTTCTAATAAATTACTGTAAATATATATTTTCAATTCATGTATAAGGACAGATATCTATCCCTCTATTTAGAAGCAGTGTAAAACAATAACAGTCCATAAAAAAGATAACAGGAATGATGTAGGAAATTATAGATCAATAAGCATTTCATGGAGTTTCTCTAAACTCTAAACTGAACTCAATTCTATATAATCTTATTTTTTATGATGTAAATGGCCACTTTTCGGTTTTGCAACATGACTTTGGACACTCAAATTCAAACTTAATGTACTTAGCACAATTTATCTTCCCCTCACTAGAATTATTCAACTATGCACATGTTGTGTATACTGGCTTTAAGAAAGCATTCGAGAGAGTTGATCATAATGCTAACTTCTTTAATTTAACATTGATCATAAATTATACTTGGGCCCATTACTATTTGTGATCTTCATTAATGATGTCATCAAGAAGTTTAACCCAAACTAAATATTCAATTGGTTGGTTGAGATTTGTTTATCTTTAAATGTAATAAATGTAATGTAATTTAGTTTACTTCTCGTATTAGACAAAATCAAATTCAGTTTAATTATAAATTAAATAGTGTAGAACTAATTGTGGTGAAGAGATTTGTTGAATATTAATCTGCACATAGAGAAAAATTGTACTGAAGCCTTGTGATTGCTGTGTTAGTTTAGGACCAAGGATACGGATGCATATGCTTTCAAATCTGTATATTATACTTTTATCAGATCTAAGCTTAAATACTGTAGTGTCCTTTGGGATCCTTGGTACAGCGTATCTGTAACCGCTATAGAAACATGCAAAAGACGCTTGTGCCCCTATTGCTTTTTAAAATGTATGGGATCAATCGCCTATCAAATGATGTGTTGTAAGATGTATAAAATTGTGCACTACTATATTGGAGATCCCATTATACTTAGCTGAATTAATTTTAAGGTACCTGATGTCAGAACTAGAAATTTACAGCAATATAATTTTATATGTCCAAGGACCAACAACAGTAGTTGGGATGTCTGATATGATGAATAATGTAAGCCATAGATTATATATTTAGAAAAAATATTAATTTATTTAAAACAGTTGTTAAATTAATATTTAATGTTTGAAATACACAAAATCATGGTTACATCTAGGGTAAAGTTGGTAGAGATGGCCCAGTGGTAGAGATGGCCGGCTTTTATTACTTGAAAACTTTTACATGTATGGTAATGCGGCATGTCCCAACCCAATCAGTTGTTTGTCGTTCAGATGCGAAAGGAGGTGTTGCTGCTGATAACTGTCTTGTTTTGAAGAAATTTTGTGATATTTTTTTGAGGTAGGTGAAAATTTTTATACGTGATTACGCTATAGGTTATAAGATGATTAATATTTATTTGTTTAATTCGCAATTTTGTCAAATAATTGCGGAATGCATGTGTTACAATATTCTAACCTCAAAATGTATGTACATGTTGATTCACACAACCTGCATGGTGGGGCATCTTATACCATCTTTTGGTACAGATGCCCTAGGCAAAGTGGGTAGAGATGGCATTTTAATTTAGGTATCTAATTTTTTTTAAGATTATGCCATCCATCTATAAAAAAATTTGTCCTCAACGAGGAAAGTGGACAGAGGCCGATTTATGGCAGTAATGCAAGCAGTTCATAACGGAGAACTAGGTACTAATGATGCAGCTCGAATTATGGTGTACCATCAAGAACTCTTCGTAGAAGGCTGAAGTCAAACGATTCTAAAAAAGGAAGAATGGGCCCAGGTAGCACCTTAGGAGCTGAAAATTAAGGAAAATTAATAAAACTGCAAAACCATGCATTCACGCCTCGTCATTTAGATCTAGCATGGGAGATAGCAGTGGTGGTAGTGAAAACAAAAAACTGAAAAATCTCAAAAGGGTTCCACTAACCTAGAAAAGACAAGGAGTTTTTCATGTGGATCAAAACACGAATTAACAAAGGAGCAAATTGATACCAATATTGGTTTTCAGCGTAGTGAAAATAAAAAAAACTATCTGTCACGGATAAGATAAACAACACAGAAGATAAAGCAAATATGCAAATACCGAGGCTATTCAGCAAGAACGATGCCGTAAATGTTGATATTTTGAATTCGAATGAATATGAAAATAATGTATCTTTGAATCAGGTAAGCAATCATGAATATTTTAATGACCCAAACCAAATCTTCAAACCAAAAAAATCAGTAGCGCACACGCCACCCTCTCTTAAGGATAATCACCAAAAAGTAGGAATGATTTTTGAAGAAAATGGATATAGCAGCAAAAGAAACAGGTCAGTTCTCTCACCCGACCAGGAAGAAGAAATAAAAAGACCGTGTGACAGAAATACTCCAAAAATGCAAAAACGATGACGAAGTAGACGTAGGAAATTAAATTCAGAATGTATTTTCATTCCTAGAGAAAATTACACAGGTAATAAATGAAAATATTCTTCCTAAGGCAGTGCAATTGCTTAATTACTACAAGTTTCAAGATCCATCAATCACTCACTCACTCATGTTGACATATAAAATAGGTTCCTTAGAAAAAGAAAACTTTTTACTTCAGTTCCATAAAAGAATGATACCCCCGCATGAATCCAGGGAAAACAAGCACAATTCGAAAATGAAAAGGAAAACATTATGACAACAAATACAAAAACGTTTGCGGAGATCACCGCACCTGAAAAAACATATGCAACACCACAAAATAAACCAAAGGAACCTGAAACTATATGGAGTACTCCTAAAGTTCAGAAGAAACACGAAACTAGGATTTCAATAGAACAAAACAGTGATTGAGAGCCAGAATAGGAAACGACAAGAAAAACTAAAAATGGCGCTAAGAAATCAAAAGGAAATCAAAACACTGACCGAATGTTCATGTTAACAGGACTGAGAAAAGGAATAAAGGAAGAGGAACTGCTGGAAGACATCGACAACCTAAACGGGGAAATTGAGAGTGAACTTGGAGAAACAGTGACATGAAAATTTAAAGTCATAGCAAAATGTTCATGCAGAAACCAAGCAAAAGAAAACTGGATATTACAGGCGCCCCCAAAAATAGCAAAATGGTTTCTTAAAAAGCAAACAGTAATTATAGATTTATTAATAGTGCATGTACAAGAACATATTAACCTGGCTAGCTAAATATTGCTGGGAGAAGCAATGTTGTCAACACTGTGGTGAAGAACATTAAACTAAACTCTGTATAAGCGGTAACTTGAAATGTCCAAATTGCATCAAACTTAAAATAAAACCTGAAGAATGTCAACATTCGGCTAGAAACTTTCAGTGTCCCGTCGACTTGCGAAATACCAGAGTAACATTAACTATACTTCTACTCAACAAGAAGATTTTTTATGAAACGTAATATAGTAACCAGCAAACGAGTAAATCAAACTACTTACGCAATCACTGAGAACGCAGTGAACCGTACAAGCGAATTACCCCAAGTACCTGACAACAGGGAAATGTCGAGCATCACTGATCAATCTCTAAAAAGCAGTGTGTTTTCAAATGATTCAATAAGGCTAGCCCACCAAAATATTCAGTCCTTCAAAAAGAAAATTGAGCTAATTGAGGTGTTTCTGAAAGCGGAAAAGCTGGACATTGTATGTATATCCGAAATCTGGTGTGATGATGCGGAGTGCCCTACATGGCTGTCAGTGGTTACAACATGGGCAGTTACTTTAACAGACGTTTAAGCAAACATGAAGGGGTTCTTATTTTAATTAAGAACTCCATTAAATTCATTTCAGTACCCGAACTATCTAAATTTTGCATAGAAATGATCTTTGAATGTGCTTGTATTCAGGTAACTGTAAATAATATAAAAACTTGTATTCTCTGTGTTTACCGATCACCATTGTCGCCTAAATTGCATTTTTTAGTCAATTTGAGCAATGCTTAGCTTATATATGTAATAAAGTTCTTTTTTGTAGGCTTATTATTGTTGCCGATTTAAACATTAATTTTTTTTAATTTAATGCTGATAGATCTGACTTGATAGACATTTTAAGTTCATTTAGTTTAGTACTTGTATTCAATGAACCTACTAGAATCACTGCCAAAACTTCTACTGCTATAGACTATATTTGTCCTAATTTTAATTATAAGCGGTAACTTGGGTCCTGTCTGATCATACTTTTCAAATAATTGAGTTTCCCTATGAGACTGATGCAAAGAATGTGAGTTACAGATCCCGATCTTTTTTTAAGAAAAATAGGGAATCATTTGTGAATTTTCTAAATTCTGAGACCTGGACCGAATTGTATGATCTAAATAATATTAATGATAAATGCTCAGGTTTCATTAGTACACTCAAGTATTATTATGATATTAGTTTTAAGTTCATAAAGAAAATGCAGACAAATCTTCACAACAACAAACAATGGCTAACGCTTGGGTTAAGGACTTCCTCGAGAAATTTGAGAGGACTGCATGACGCGATGAGAAAGGGTACTGTAACTATAGTATTTTACAAAAAAATATACATATTTATATAGACGACTATTAAGAATTGCTAAAAGAACATATTATTATGATAAAGTTTTTTATTCTATTATTCTAATTAATTCACTGCAAAAAAAATCAAACAAAAAACAAAATCGATTGTATTCAAGTAAACGACGTCGAATATACAAATCCACACGATATAGCCAATGATTTTAATTAATTTTTTATTAATATTCCAAAACAGCTTCAAAGTAAACACTCAACCCCTGAAAATATTACCCCAAAAAAATCTTCAGGGCACTTTCGTAGACAAATCAATTTATTTATATAAAGTTTCTGAAAGAGAAGTATTTGACACAATTAACAGTTTGTCAAATTCTAATTCTTATGGACCCGACAACTTTATATCATCTCTCATCAAGTACTGTCAAGGCAATTATTGTGCAAACGTATATCTTTGCTTAGAAACTCTTGCTTTGCAGAATCAACCTTTCCGGATCTTCTTAAGATGTGAAAAGGTATATGTCTATATAAAAAAGATGATCACAAAGATGTTAGTAACTATCGGCCCATCTCACTTTTGTCTGTTTTCTCAAAAATTTTCGAGAAAGTCGTGTTAAAGCGTATAGTGAGCTTCTTGGAGTATAATAATCTTATTTCCAATACTCAGCATGGCTTTCGTGGTAAAAATCTACTTTAACTGCACTTTGTGCTCTTCTGGATAAAATATAGAAATGTTTGGATAAGAATGACAGGGTAATGGCGCTGTTTGTCGACTTGACGAAAGCATTCGACTGCGTAGACCATGAACTCCTCTTAGAAAAGGTTCAATTATATGGCATTCGTGGCAATTGTTATCACCTACTAAAATCCTATTTGGTATATCGCAAAACAATTTGTCCTTATTGAGGGGTCAGAGTCTGAGCGGTTGGGTTTGGACGTTGCTGTTCCACAGGGGAGTGTTCTTTGACCCTTACTTTTCCTAAGATACACCAATGATATTTCTGATTATTTGACCACATATACCACTGCGAATTTGCTGATGACATTACTATATTTGCGTATAGTGCTACTGAGTTTGAAATGAATAACTGTCTCACCCACAATTTGGATACATTATACCAATATTTTTGCACCAATAAATTAACACATAATCAAAAGAAAACATTTACAATGCAGTTTTATCCATATGGTGTTAACTATACAAAAAGTCCACTTATCAAATTGAATGGTTAATCAATTGAGCAGGTTTAACATGTTTCAAGTTGTTGGGGATACATCTGGATATGTCTTTGATTGAAACGAACATGTAAGTCGGGTATGTAAAAAGTGTGCTAGTAACTGTTTTGCTTTGTGTCGTCTAAGACCGATTTTAAGTAGGAATGTAATTAGGATACTTCATTTTTCGAATTTTGAAGCAATTATTAGATATTATGGCATCATTCTGTGGGGTGGTTCATCTGCAGCACAGCGTGTTTTTATAATGCAAAAAAGAGCTATTCGTTATATGTTCGGTCTTAAATTTAGAGATTCTTGCAAACAAACATTTATAAGCGAGGCAATAATGACATTGCCTTACATATTTATTTTAGAGTTACTAAAGTTCGCCTGACAAAACATTGCTTCTTTTAGAGCACAAAATATGTACCATAATTACTGTACAAAGTTTGGCAGCTATTTCCAGTATGACCTTCATAGACTGGAATTATATAAATCTAATCCCTATTATTTAGGTGCGGTACTTTACAACAAAATTCCTATCCAGATTAGAGAATTAAGCAACATTAAATTTATTAATTATATAAAACCAATATTAACTAAGAATGCGTTCTCTTCAGTAGAGTTTTTAAATTATAATTTTTAAATACATCTTTTAAATATATATTTGGCTGTCCTAGTTAGGTTACAATTAATTTTAATTCATTCTGTTGTTCTTGACTTATCCTATATCCTATTTGTGATCTTTGGATTAATAAATTCATTTCATTTAATTTTCATTTCATTTCATAGAGAAAAAAAAGAGTTACTTGACTCGACGTTTTAAAATTTTTTTTAACTGGTTGACTGTGTATACTGTTGTAAGAATTTTTTTGGAACATGTGGTAATTATTATAAAAACAAACAAATAGAGTGTGTTCCTAAATGTGCTAAAATATCACTTACAACGATTATATTGCTGTCTACAGAACGCTGCTCGGTATGTTGTTTTAGAGAATAAGCAGCTTCAATAAGAACTTTCTCTACATTATTTAGGTACTTTAAGATGTAGGTAAGTTGAGTTGGCTTTTGTCTTGGCATTCAATTTTGTTAACAGCATCGCCCACAATAAAGTTAGTGAGCTTGAGGAGCTTCATCAATGTAAATAAAACATATATTCATTTGGCCTAAACTAGCCCAAACTAACTAACAAACCCACCCCTAAAATAAATATTTACTTTAATTCCCTGCGTTAGACTAATACCTTGGATAAGACAGCCATTCGATACAATATAACCACCCTAAAAAGTAAAGTAAGCGGGGTATTGCCAAGCATTTTTAGGTAAAAAATAGAAAAATTAAACAATTCATTAATATCATATGTTGTGCGCGTCATGTTAGGCACAGCCCCTAAAAATACAGTGTGTATGACTAGTCAATCCCTATAAAAAGAGAAAAACAAAACTTATTCGAGTATTCTTGGTTGTAACAAATGATTTCTCCCTCTTAGTTCAATTTACACACTGCTGCCTCAATTCGCCTTCTTTTAGAACTGAGAAAATTGCCACTTTGAGTACACCTGGTACCAGAGCAATCAGCTCAGAACCATAAAATATAACTATTTAATTGTTTATGCTATAAGTGTTGTAATGCATAGTGGTGTTAAAAATCTATTTTCGCGAACACAGGGCAATATCTTTGCCATTAACACAATAAATTACTTGCTTTGTATAAATTATTCCCTGCAAATGCACGAATTTCACAATTTTAATCATATTTTATATTAAAAACTCGAAATATACCTGTTACAGCATTTGGTTTGGGTGCCGCCACTGGCGGACCTATTGGTTGCTGCTTTTCTCAGTTTCACGGCCTTGCTTTAGTTCAGAGAGTGGTAAACGGTCAAATCTAGGCGCCATGCGCCAGGCGCTCCTCTGCCGGCTTGGAAATAAGTAAAAGTCGATTCAAAGCCTCGATTAAAAGTTCGAGTTTACTGGCAGTTAACTATTTTTGTTTTGCGAACTGGTGGCAAATCAAACACGTTGCATCCCCCACCCGTTTAAACGCCCGCCTGATTCCGAGATTAACAACCGCAGAGAAGCGACAACATGAATCCCGCTCAAAAATTTGGAGTGGGAGGTAAACCGGCCAACTGTCATCTCCACGTGCTTGTCAGTTTAGTTTAGTCCGAGATTTGTTTAGCACAGTCGTCGACGACAACATTTTTGCGTTAACGCCAGTTTTCTTTAGTTTATTATTGAAGTGACTTCTTAAGCGAGGGTAAAGTCAGAAAAAATTAAACGCTTATCAAATTGAAACGCTTTTCAAAGTGAAACGCCCCTTTAATTAAGCATGTTCCAGTATAGCTAAAGGGCTGAAATTTTCAGGACATATAGCCGGGGTAAAATGACGATTCTGGATGAAAACTGGACCCCGTACACCCCTTCCTCCGTTCGGCCAGGAGAGGGGGGAGAAGAAAAACTAAAATAATTCATTTCGGTAGAACGGGAAGCTATGGGGTCGATTTTTTTATGGTAGGTGCGCCTCCTGACCATATGGGGGAAGGGGCTCTAATTTAATGGGGAATTTTGGGGAAAAACATTTTATACCGATCTTTGCAACGGAGCCTCGGATCGAAAATATGAGTGATGACCCCGTATCACGGGATCATCAGTGGGGTGGGAATTATACCCCCACCTCCCCGGATATTAAAATTGATTATAACGTATCGGAACCGGTTCAAATGACTAAAATAAGTTGAGACTACGTGAAACTAACCGAAAGTTGATTCGACGACTAACCCAAATTAACCAAATCTATTGAAATCGATTATAACTTATCGGAACCGGTTCAAATGATTAAAATAAGTTGAGACTAAGTGAAACTAACCGAAAGTTGAATCGACGACTAACCTAAACTAACCAAATCTATTAAAATTGATTTTAACGTATCGGAACCGCTTCAAATGACTAAAATAAGTTGAGAATAAGTGAAACTAACCGAAATTTATTGGAGTACTTACCCAAACTTACCAAATCTATCAAAATTTATTATAACGTATTGGAACCGCCACAAATGACTACAATAAGTTGAGACTAAGTGAAACTAACCGAAAGTTGATTGGACGACTAACCTAAACTAACCAAATCTATTAAAATTGATTTTAACGTATCGGAACCGGTCCGGATGTAAAAAGTTAATCAGTTACGTACTAATAACATATGTCAAAAGAAACAAATAATTATGTATATACGAATATGTCATGATGAATTTATTGTTGTAATGTCATTGTAATATGTCAAAATGTATGTTAAAATATGGTAAATTCATTCCTTATTAAAATACGACTATGTACGATTCTGTCAATCAATCATTTTACGAAAATGTCAAATGTGGCAGATGAATATATTCGTCAATATTTCCCTTAATATTGTAATATAATAAAAAGCATAAGCTACTAAACAAATATCACCCTGTCGCAAGTTTGAACTTGAACTTGGGGATTGTTATATAAACATTAAAGGCAAACTATAAACAACGCGAGCAATCAACGGGAGCGACTTTGAACCTTATGCATGCAATGATCATCACTTTGTTTTATATAAATACGCTACCGAACCCTCAGTTCGGCAGACTTAGTCTCACCTCCAGCTCCCAAGGTTAGTCACTTGACGACTGCCTCCTGGGTTCTATCCGCTCCTAGAGTTAGTCATACGACTGCTTTAGGTTCCATTTCTTTCCTACCCAACCTGGTACCGGTTAGTTACTTGACGACTGCTAGGGCCAGGGGTTGCACAACCTCCATAGTAAAGTCTTGACAAGAAGTTTGTCAGAGTGTTGAGAAAGACAAGTGTCTAAATAGTCAGTTAAAAAGTTTAGTGAAAGCTCTTAGTGCTCTTAAATAAAACCCTGCCCTTAAGAAAAAATATAAATTATAAGACAGTAAACAAAGACCTATAAACAGTACCTCAAATCGAGAAAACATGCGCACCGTAGTAATCGGGTATAATAGAATCTCATTTTCTCTGACCAATAATTATTGTTAAAGTTTTATCGTTAATACATTGTTATTGTTATAAACTAAACGTGCTTACTTTATCCTCTCTTCTTACCCCACGTAACGCGATCCCGGTCTACCTCAGTTACCCCCCGGCACGCTAAACAAGGCGTGTCCTCACGAGTAGAACATCCAGTGATAGATTAAAGGAAGCATTGAGACCCCGTCATGGTACTAATCGCGACGAGGCTCTTCTCTGAGAAGTTATTCTTTAAATAAACGCGCTACCCCCTATGATACTCGTGACAATATAACAGATATCGAAAAAATTGTTTAACAAATTTTTTTTATTTTCCGATGCTCTATCGTTTGGAAATAAAATATGACACGCACAACTGTCACATTTGACAGTTACAGCTGTCAAATTTGTTCATATTAATATGCCATATGCCAAAATACATTGTTAACATTTTGACATATTTAAGTATTATATTTTGACATATATTTTTAATCATTGAAATATGTTAGCTAATTTTATGTTACATATTATGGGTTAATATGACAGTGAGAGATGTTACATAATTTTTTATTTTTTTACCACTACTTTAATATCGTCATTTGATATTTGCCATTTTTTTTAAATAATATGTCTAAATTATTCGTTAAATATATATTATTATGACGATCTTCTTAAATTAACCCATTGTTTTATGCTAACTGTTTGTTTAAATGTGAATATGCTTAACCGATATTTCTCTGTCTTATCAATTGTATAATATTACGCTATATTTTATATGATAACAACCATATTTGAACTTATGAAAACAATGAAAAAAATGTTAAAAAAGAACACGATATATGCTTCAGATATATTTTCAATTATCTGTAGAACAATGACAGTTGGAATAAATTGGTTTGTGCAGAAAAATATGTTTTGAATTTCTCTACAATATATCTTAAAACTTTTTTTCGATAGGATCTTTAATAACAAAGCTATTTCGAATAAATCGTAAATGAATCAAACTTTTTCGGTTTCCTATTGTATTTCATTAATTTTTTCTCACTTAATTATGAACTAAACAGAAAAAAATATAAATTTTTTGTCAATTACCGATTTTTTATTTAGAAGAATTCGAACCTTTTTCAAAAATGTTATGAGAGAGCGGCGCAGACGCATGTCTGCATCCGTTACGTCAAAGATTTAGTGAATGTTTGAGCCCAACGAAGGTATGGTATTTTTAAGTGAAACATATCAATATGGTGATCATCGACCTTCTTTACTTGTTTTAGTTTCGGACCCTAATGCATTGCATTCTTTAATGATTAAAAATATATGTCAAGATATAATACTTAAATATGTCAAAATATTAACAATGTATTTTGACATGTCAGATTAAAATAAACGAATTTGACAGCTTTAGCTATCAAATGTGACAGTTGCACGTGTCATATTCTATTCCCAAACGATAGAGCCTCGAAAAATACAAAACTTTTGTTAAACAATTTTTTCGATATCTGTTATATTAAGGGAAATATTGACGAATATATTCATCTGTCACATTTGACATTTTTTTAAAACGTTTAATAAGGACTGAATTTACAATATTCTAACATACATTTTGACATATTACAATGACATTACAACGATATATCCATCATGAAATATACATCATTATTTATTTCTTTTGACATATGTTAATAGTACGTGTAACTGATTGACTTTTGGTTAGTTTGGGTTAGTCGTCCTATCAACTTTCGGTTAGTTTCACTTAGTCTCAACTTATTTTAGTCATTTGAACCGGTTCCGATACGTTATAATCAATTTTCACAGATTTGGTTAATTTGTGTTAGTCGTCCAATCAACTTTCGGTTAGTTTCACTTAGTCTCAACTTATTTTAGTAATTTAAAGCGGTTCTGATACGTTATAATCAATTTTAATAGATTTAGTTAGTTTGAGTTAGTCGTCGATTCAACTTTCGGTTAGTTTCACTTATTCTCAACTTATTTTAGTTATTTGAAGCGGCTCCGATACGTTATAATCAATTTTAATAGATTTGGTTAGGTTAGTTTGGGTTAGTTGGGGCTAGTCGTCGAATCAACTTTGGGTTAGTTTCACTTAGTCTCAACTTATTTTACTTACTTGAGCCGGTTCCGATACGCTATATACAATTTTAATTGATTTGGTTAGTTTGGATTAATCGTCCAATCAACGTTACGAAAATTTCGTAACGCGAGACGAAAACATAAACCATCTCGTGATGCGACCTTGAAAAATCACTCTCATGAAACCAAAGAAGTATTCACTTCAAAAAGGTTAGATCGCGACAAATCAGTAAACTCTGAGTTAAACCGTTAAATCGTAAAAGATAACTTATTCATAATACATTTCTAATAAAGTAAATAATAAACATGTAATTAATTACATGTTTTATCGGTGTATAGCATTTCTTTTCCCTTCATTACATTTATCTCAGTGTATTAAACCGGCCATCTGTCACATTTGACAGATTGAACTTGGCTCTCCAACTTCAAAGGTGCCGATGGGTTTTGTCGCTTCTCTGCGGTTGTTATTCTCGGCCTGATTGTTGGTTGCATATGGGACCGTTAAGCACTAATTGCATTTAAGTTCATGTCCAAGCTACAGACTTTGAGTTTATTTGTTAACGAGAAACTAGTTAAAAATATTATTTCCATGATCTCAATAACCTTGAACACCATTAAGCATATTGTAACAAGGTTTGAGATAAGTATGTTGAAAAATAAAATAATATTGTATTGAGAATAATTCTTCTGTTTTAGCAGATACCATAAATATTAGCCTACGCGAATATATTAACGGTAAGAATCAAATTAACAAATTAAATCGCCATATACTACACGCATGCCATGCGTATTCTGTTCACGAAATTTATTATTTAGCAATTACCTACAGGAGGTGATTTAGTGAGCAATAAACACATTCAACGCTCGAGGAAATTAATATAGAGAGGCACACCGAAGCCGAGTTCGGAATTTAATTAAGGTTAGTTTATATTTTTATTCAACAATTCTTGAAAAGTATACTTTTTGTAAAACTGGCTCAAATAATAGAATACTAT
>JAEQML010073298.1:0-15043 GCA_016904865.1 Pissodes strobi | reverse complement strand
TTCAAGCAATAATAAGAGAAACCCATCCACAAGCAGTATACATTCATTGTCTAGCGCACAAGGTCAATTTGGTAGTAACTGATTCTTGTGCAGGAGTCTCTGCTGCAACTGCTTTTTCCAATACTCTTCAAGCACTGTATGTGTATTTTTCTCAACCAGGAAACCACGCTAGGCTTATTAGAGTACGTGACACTCTAGGTATTAAGAATTTTCAAGAAATGAGCAGCTTGAGTACTACGAGATGGAGTTGCCGTTACGAAAACTGCAAAGCTGTAATAACGAATTATGATCTTATTAAACAAGTTTTGGAAGAAGAGGTTAATCAGGCTCAAGATAAGAATTCCGTTGAAGCACTTAGTCTACTGAGTTGCATTCAGAAACCAGAATTTATCATCAGCTTGTTCATATTTCACTTTGTATTGTTAATCTCGAATGTCCTAAGTAAATTCTTTCAAAATAAAGATGCAACTCTTGGTCGGGCCAGTGAAATAATTACAGGTACTATTACTAATTTTGAAGAGAAAAGAAATCAGTTCGATTTGCTGTGGGGGGAGATACAGAAATTTGCATATGAACATGACATTTTGCTTGACCCTGTACGAGTTAAAAAAAAAGAAAACAGCCCCATAGAATGAACAATTATTACACAGACCAAACTCTTGGTAAAAGTACTTTTCTGGATTTGTCGTCAGATATAAACACTTCCGATTATTGGAAAATAAATATTTATTACCAAATAATGGACCATATTATTGGTAACTTCAAAGAAAGATTTGAAAATCTCCCTTTAGCAGAATCAGTTGATTCATTTGTTAAACTCCATTCTTCTGGTGCAAAAGAATTTATAAACAACTATAAAACTGCACTGGAAATTGATACCACTTTGCTGCTACAAGTTGAAACCTTAGTTATGGGCTACATTCTAACAAATAAAGGCACATATGCTAACCTGGACAACCTTAAATTGTGCGTAAAACCAGATGTAACTCCAAATCTCTACAAGTTGTTCAAAGTTGCCATTGGCTTACTTGTCAGTTTGGCTAACTGCGAGAGAAGTTTCTCCGCAATGCGGAGAATCAAAACATGGTTAAGAGCTGCTATGTTACAGGACCGCTTCATAAATTTATCGCTTTTAAACATAGGGAACGAACTCGTCAAGGAAAATGTAACACCGCAGTCACTTCTTCTCCGACGGCGCCTACGGCGTGATTCCTCATTTCTAACACCTGGCCCTTGGCCCCCCCTAGAATATTTACCTAGTTACGCCAATGCTTTAAACTCTCTAGAGTTGGCTTCAATTATAAAAAAGAGATTGCAGTATAAATACATATAGCTTCAGTGAAACTATATCTGTTATTTGAAAATTTCTGATGTATATTTAAATATAATTGCCCTTTGTTTTCAGGAAATGATATAAACAAAATTTACCCAGAATGTTGGAGAGGCTTGGAAAGCTCATTAGAATTTCTTATCTTAGCGGACAATTCAATAACGCAAATTCCAATAGATGCCTTTGGAGGCTTGCCTATGTTAGACACGATTGATCTACGAGGAAATAATCTTCGCGACATAGATCCAACGGTAAGATGAAAACATTTATATCGGTTACTTAATTTTTGAGGTATGATGTAACATTATTCTAAAGAAATGGCAACGTCAAAATATTAGGTACAAATTTGATGGTATATGCAACTGGACCAATTAATTTGGAAAGTAAAGGTAAATTTTGGTTACCAAAATTAAATTGAGTCGTCTTGTGTGATATTTTAGAACATTTGCCAAATAGTCCATAATCCAATACAGATTGGCATTCAACGGTGTTAAAAAATAGTGGAAATCCTATTTTGGGTAAAATAGTTTGCCATCAAAGCCTCAATTTCTTTTATTGTAGAACTATACATAAATTTATATATGAATATTTACTTTCACTGTTCTTAAATTTTGCTTAATTTTGTGACTAATTTGCTTTGAATCAGTTCAAGAAGGTCCTTATTAAAACTTTGTTTTTATTTTGTAGGTGCGTTTAGCGCACTTTTTACTGAGTAATGAATAAGGTTGAGCCGTCATGTTGGGATACGCGACGCGCATTCGGGTAAAGTCTGCGTCGACTTTAGCCAAGCGAGAAAGAGAGAGAGAGAAACAGCGGAGCGATTTCATTTACCATAAACCAATTGTTTAACTTTTATCTTTCTCGAGAACGGTGGGGAGTGAAAATTTGGAATTTGGCACGGCTTTAGGCAAGACTTCGGGGCCGTTGACAGTAAATTATTCTGGCGATCAGTTTTTCCGTTTCTGAGTTATTACCTTAAATCTGCGATTCTTCAAAATTTTGCTGTGATACACGATAATTGTCTGAAAAATTAAACAATTTTGGTGAAATTGTCTTGACACTTTTGACGGTTTTCCAAATCCTATTGAAATTGACGAGAATCTGCAAATGGCAATTATTTATTTTTGAACCTGTATATTTTTGAAAAAAGGTCATTTTTAGCCGTTGTAGCGCCGAACAGTTTGATAGAGACTTTCTATCAGAAAAACTTCTCTGTTTCGAAGATCTCGGAAAAATAGACTTTTGAGAGAAAATGTAAAATCATCGATTTCTAGGTAAAACAATTAAGTTTTTTTCGAAAAGTTGATTACTTGACGCGAATCTACGCCAAAAATTATATTATATACTTTGGAAATGATGATGCTAATATCAAATTAATATTGAACTTTTAAAATCTATTTCAAGCGTAATTTCGAGGTAAAATTTAACTTTTAGTACGTCGGCGTTTTTATAGTAAGTAAGTAGATTTATTTGCGTGATATGTAATTTAAAATGATTTGAAGATGGGAAGATGGGTCAGGATATGGTCAGGATCGAAAAATATGGAATTTTTTTGGTGATTAGAGGCAGTTTCTGGTGGATTTACTGGCAGATTTCGAGGCAAAACTTTACTCTTAACACTGCGATGTGCATAGTTTTTCTAGTAAGGAAGTAGATTTATTTGCCTGAAAGCTGATTTAAAACGATTTGAAAATGGGAAAACGGGTTTTAAGCACACGTCGCTTTTTAAAAACTATAAATGGTTAAAAATGCTTCTTATATGAAAAATTATAACGAAATTATAACGAAATTATAACGAAATTGGTGTGAATTTGTTGCATTGTGAATAAATTAGATGTCTGAATAAAACAAGGGATACTTGTGGATAACACATATACCTTAAATTGAAATCTTAAAAAACAATTTCTAAGACAGCAAGCAGAAAGGAAAAAATAGTACCAAACAAAAATTTTTAAAATATATACCTGAATCTATGAAATATTAATCGATAAGTCGAATAATCGATTATTGTCGCCCACCCGTAATCCTATAATATTGTAGTAAGTGAAACTGAAGCTGAAATTTCGGTAGAATCATTATTGCTGATGCAAGACTGATGTTATTATAAAAAGAGGTAATAAATACTTTGGCTGAATCAGCAGATAAAAATTTATAATTTAGTTTTAATTTGTAAATATGGCTTTGATATTACCTTGGGATAGTCAGAATATAAGCAAGTGTTATTGAACAACAACTGCACTGATACTTCTATATTTTTTACTAGTTTCGTCCCTATTAGATTAATTTTAAAAAATGATAAAAAATTTAAAACCCTCTTAATTTGCAAAATCATTTTTTAAAACGGTTTAAGAACATACAAATGATTTTTATACATGATTTTTATCGTTAGTGATAATTGATACACCCTATATAAATATAGATGATGAGCTAAAAATTCAACAATTATTTGTCTAAAATACTTAATAACTTTTATGTCTTATTTGTGGTAAACCTTATTATGGCCAGCTTTCCTAGAAATTCGACGAGTGTGCGCCGGGTCCAAAGGTCACATGCCAGTATCATGCTAGTTTTCGCGCGGGGAAGGCGACATACCGTTGACGTGACGACGCGGAGAGTGAATCTTCTTATCGTAGTTAATATTCGCTGATTACGATATAGTAAGTAAAGAAAGAAAATACTCCTTACCACTTAGCATTTCAGATGCAAGTTGTACCAATAATAATTTATTTTGTTAAAAGCAAAATTATATATGACATGTGTCTGATTCTAAATATGTATTATTACATCGCTGGCGGTCCGTGCTATGTGGTAAACAAATTAGTCTTAATCACGATCACGAAGCACCTATGATACCTATCGTTTCGTATATACGGAACACGAGGAACACAGCTCTTTGTCCGTGCGTACGGAGTCAGAATCGGAAGACTATGGTTCCGGGTGCACAGGGTAGAGTCACAGCGAAATAAAAAAAATTGTGTGTGCTTAAGACCACACGATAGAAGTGAAAACTTCAACAAGCGGGTTCATCGTTTGATAGAATTTCGATCCGAGCCTTCGTAGCAGAGATAAGGACGAAAAACGGTTTTTCCCTTAAAATCCCCCCTTAGATTAGGGAGACGTTTTTACTTCAAAAATGATGAAGAGGTAAATAAATAGACCGCTACGAGTGGAAACTCTAAATATCTATTCCCAGAACGAGAAGTGGGAAACAGCCATCTAGGGAATTATCCATAGTATGATGTGATGTTTTCATAGAAGTAAGCCGATGGTTCATCAAGCAGGGGCGATCAGTATCGATACACTTTAATACTTAATTAGATTAGTACGCTTGTTTATTGCGACAATTTTTTCTATGTATGGGGTGAGATTGCACAGGATAATCAGAATCGTACGCGAATATTTGGTGCAGCATCGGTCTTTGTTCCTATATTTATTTTTAATTAATTCAAAAATATAGGACAATATTAGGAAAGTAATGTGATTGATTAAGATGGGCAGAATTGGCAATATTTTATACTAACAGATTTTGATTAGAATGTGAATTTCATTCATAAAAGATAAAGATAGATACCCAATCTTCATGTTGTAGGCAAAGCAGAACTTGGTCAATCGTTAAATTAAGATCTGGATCATTTTTTTTCATATAGATAATATATTATGCTCTTTTAGATATTTCGTGACGGAATGGGTCGACTAGCGCATTTACTATTAGGCGACAATCAGTTATCAGCTATACCATATCAAGCTCTACAGCCGCTTAGGACTTTAAAAACTCTAGATTTGAGCTATAATAGGATAAATAAAATGTCACCTACTACAGAGCCTGGAGTTAATATTAATATTAAGTTTCAGGTCAGTAGCATACCTATTACACTTGTTAAGTTGTTATCATGCACATTTCAAATTATGAACAACGATAGTTAATGTGTGCATTAGTGACTATGACTTTTAGGATGCGATGTATCATTGCTTTTAGTTTCAGTTAAATGGTCAGTCGTCAAAATTACAAACGTGATTAATAGTCTGTGAATATACGAGTTTTCGCCAATTGCTTCAATAAATAAATCAATAATCATTATCTTGTATTTTGCAGCTGAACTTGGATACCTTTAGATTGGACTACAATCAACTGCGCGTGCTAGAACCAGCATCTTTTCAATACTTTAATGCAGTGAATAAGACTTACTTAGATGGCAATCCTTTGACAGCAATCGAGGTACGGAAAAAGAACTGTAATATAATCTAGTGGAAATAATGTTTTGACTTTTATGGTCCATTTCAGTACACACAACTATATAAGCTTTGCGAAATATGAAGGAAAATTAGTTTAACAACTGTGACTTAGAATATAATAATACCGTAAAATCCGACATTTAAAACACTAATTATTAATTCTTATTGATATTAGCCTTAAAACTATTATGTTTCATAATCTCCAGTGCCATATCAGTAGTATAAAAATATATCTGAAAGCTGAAAAATAATTTTATCCTGATATAATTTGCTTTAAACAATTAAAGCACTAACCCAAACAAACCCAAACGGTCACCCGTCCAAGTACTAACCTCTCCGGATGCCGCTTAACTCCGGTGATCGAACGAGAACTACTTTTTACTTTTTACTTTTAACAAACATGTAACAACTGTAAAACTGTGTTCTATTTTATACTCTTGCAGGCTACATCCTATAGATTCCTTTTTACTGTCGCTTTTTCGGTTCATTGGGTCTCAGAAAGAAGTTTTCACTTAAAAACATATTTCAAACATATTTCAAACTTTCAAACTATTCAGAAATCACATGCCTTAAACGTGACAATTTGAAAATTTGCAATGGCTATTTTTTCTACACTAAAGAAGATAAAAAAAAACAGAAAATAACATTTCTACATTTCTTATGGTGGCTTCCCACGGCCCGTGATATCGCAGGCCGGGCCGCGCCAGCTCGGGCCAATACGCCGTGGGAAGGGTGCCGTCCGAGATCGCCCGGAAAGATCCGTGATGGCGCGCCCGATCCGCCGCAAGTCGGTAACTTTAAAGGCGCTACCCGGCCCGACCTGTCGGCGTCTGTTCGTCTATTGTTATCTGTGATTCACAGCAAGTGGGCTGCTAAATATTTAGCTACCTCTAACAGTTTTATATGCACCCTTGTGGTGTGAGAGTGTGAGGTTGTATCTATTACTCATTCTTCTTCTTCTTCAACTGCTTTCCCACTACTATTGGATGTTGGTGATCACATTTCCGTACGATCCCCTGTCCACTGCAGTATGTACAAGGTCCCCAATACCCTAATAGTACTGAGACCCGTCCATTCTCTCAAATTTCTAAGCCAGGACATCTGTTTCGTTCCCACTCCACGCTTGCCCTCTATTTTACCTTCGAGGCTCAATTTGAGAAGACGGTAATTTGGGTTTCTGATTAGATGTTCAAAATAAGCCGTTTTTCGCTTTTTTATATGCAAGAAAATTTCTCTCTTTTCCCATTCTTCTCAAGATCTCCTCATTCGTAACTCTATCAACCCATGGTACCTTTAGCATTCGGCGATAAGTCCACATTTCATCATTTCAAACGCTCCTAACTTATTTATACCATACCATAAAATAGTACGGACCACACATAGCATTTTGCGTATTTCATTCTTAAGTTTAGACTTATGTCTTTGCGGGTAAGTATACGTTTAAAATTGTACAAATAGTTACGGGCCACTTCTGTTACTCATACTTTACTCAAAATCTAGTAATTAAAACTTTACCTTAATCGAGCGTTATTAATTTAATGGTGACATCCACCAGTGCCTTTTGGTCTTTTTTTTTCTTATTGAATAAATATGAGCCACTAAACAAATCAATAGCTAGGGCAGCAACTCTTTTTCGTTCACGTGATATTTTTATTATTTTTAAATTGAACTCTAGTTTCAATCAAACTCATGAAGAACAGGCTCATGCAGGCCGTGGGAAGACCTCACGCGCGGCCAAGGCCGATCCGTGCTTTACCTGTGCTTGTGCGCGGCGCGAGTCCGGCCTGTCCTAATACAGACCGTGGGAAGCCACTTTTAAATAGCACTGCCCGACTTGTGACACCTCTCTGGACAGCTTATCAAAAAAGGCTTTTTAGTGAAACCAAAATTAATGGGATTTTAAGTAGGAAATGCAACGTTTGAGATAGTTATTTAGAATGAGTTTTTGCAAAATTTGAAAAGAGAAATTAAAAGAAACTTAAATGATGAAAAACTATCCCAAATCTAAATTAAAATACTTACTTCATTTTTTTTTCAATAACGCAAATACTCGCTTTTTTGAATGTGTTTGTAAAATCTTCATGGATTCGGAAATGGTGGATTTTATGGAAAAACGAATGGAAATGATTTTTCTTTTTGCTTGGCGTAGGTGCTATTTGAGAACTGCCATTACTTTTAATCAAAGGCATCCCAACAAAATCGTCAGCCACATCTACACAAGAGATGGTTTCGAAATTCTAAAAAATTTGCTCCGTTGATAATAAAAAAAGACAACCAGGTTTGAATGAAGATATGCAGATTGAGGATATTTGGCAAGTTAATTGCAAGTTTCTGTAAAAGCAAAGGTGATATCTCATCATTAAGCAGCATTTAATGGCATATCCAGAGAATCTGTTAGGAAAGTAATGAAAAATGCATTTCAGCCTTACAAAATGAAAATTATGCAAGAACATGGCGACGAAGGGCCGGACAGAAGAATACAGTTATTTGAAACCATGACAAGGAGAATTACGGCAACACCCGAATTTATAAAAATCATTTGCTTTAGCTTTAGTGATTAGTCTTCTTTTTTGGTCATTGAATAGACAGACAGAACTACCGCTACTGTAGTGACGTTAATACGTTAATCTACCTCTTCGAAGATGTAGATGTAGACATAGTGTTTTAATTTAGGCTTGGGATCTTTTTTCATTATTTACGTTTCTTTTTTAATTTTTCTTGTCAAATTTTACAAGAGCCCGTTTTAAAATATTTTCTTAACATTTTGCCAATATTTTCTGTTTAAATTTAGTTAAAACTGGTATCGCGGAAAAGCATATTTGATAAGCTGTCCAGAGAGGTGTTACAAGTGGGTTGGTGTGCTATTTAAGATTTTAAAGTGGATAATGGTACTGCTCCAGGGGTGGGTGAGGGTGATCTGCGTAATACCTCAATTTTTCCCCGCGTTTTTATAGGAATGGTATTTCATGATTTTTTTCATAACCTCTCTAGTGTAGAAAATATAGCCACTGTAAGTTTTCAAATTGTAACCCTATCTAGGAATTAAGAATGTCCAAAAATCAACCTGCTTTATAACTTGTGTGGTTTTAATCCTGGAGAAGGAAAGGAATTATCATATCTTCTGTTTGGCTATAACAAAAGTCGTATGATGTCCAAAATTCTAACATCAGGTATGTAACTATTACGAATATCAGAAATTTAAGGTATTGTTCCGATAAAATTTTTTATTGTCTTTTTTAACAGCAGAATAAACTGCATGAAAAGATCCTTATTTTAAGCTACTGAGCGCAAAATCTTGTTCGAATGATACATTTTCTTCACCGTTTTTTTCTGAATTAATAATAATTATATTTTCATTATCTTCACCTTGAATAATTTCTAATAGATTGTTATCAGATATGTTCATATCGTTTCACTGAATCTCCAGCCCTAATGTTAAGTATAGTTTTCCTACCTTCTTTTGTGTTAGTGCAAAATCTTGACCGAATGATATATTTTTTCACCGCTTTTTTCTGAATTAATACTAATAATGCTTTCATTATCTTCACCTTAAATAATTTCTAATAAACTATCATCAGATATGCTCATATTATATCACCGAATCTCCAGCCCTAATGCTAGTGTAGATTTCCTATATTTACCTTCTTTTATGTATAATTTTAGGCCATTTCCCGATTTTAGCGGTCTAAATTACTTTGTAGAGCTCCAATCACTAACAGGTTAAGTAATGATGATAACCACAAGGGGCAGATGGATTGAATATCTATTTTAGTGATGACTATTTTATCCAAAATAGTTGAAGCACACTGCATTTTTTATTGGGATTGAGGAATACCATTCGAAAAAAACATTTTTTCTTCAAACGTCAGTAAATCCATCATTACTCGACTGTGTAGGCGGCAGTGAAGTTTCGTTTTTCCTCCGCCGGAGCTTTACTTTTCACTTTTCCGCCGGCGGAGGTAAAAGTGTTGTCATATCAACATAGATACAATACAAACAAACATCAAAATAAGCGTCAACAACTCAAGAGTTATTAAACTAAAATTTGTATTTATCACTCAATTTGTGACTGCATTTCAAAAAATCACTTATTTAGGAACAAATTGGTTATTATTTAATCGAACTTACTCAATAACTGCTTATCAATACGGAATTAAAACGCAATCGAAGACCCAATTTAAAAAAATAATTATTGTTGACAGTGTCCACTGACAGCTTTATGTGACATTACTACAGCAACAAACTGAGCCTATTCACCGACACCGCACCGGTCTAAGCCGCCTTGCGAACCCACTTATCTTTAATAATAATTATTATTACTATTAAAAAGAGACGTTTTTGCATTAATTTGTCGACATTTGAAGAAAAAACAGCATATTTTATTTGGAGGAAAAGTTACTTTTCATGGCTTGCTCTCTATTACCAGCCTCACTCCGTTCGGCTGTTAAACACGAGCGCGCCATGAAAAGTATTACTTTTCCTCCATATAAAATAATATACTATTTAAATACAAGTTAAGTTTGATCCGTCATTTGTTTTTAGGATAATGCTTTTAGACAAGCTAAAATCCGTGACCTATTTTTAAGGAGTTGCGGCATTACCAACATATCCCCAATCGCCTTTGCGGGATTGGAGGATTATCTGGAATTGCTAGATTTGTCAGGAAACAATATTTCGCTGTTGCCTCTTAATATCTTTAAGAGGTAAGTACAAAAGTGTTAAGCGATAAAAATCTATATCTTCAAAATATTATATTTGACTAAATTACTATTTCTACTTCTAGGTTCCAGTATATCAAAGCATTGATGCTTCGAGATAATATGGTTACGCACTGGAATTCAATGGATACATTTAACGGGTTTCAATTTACCCTCCACAAATTAGACTTAAGTGGAGTTGAAAATTCGTTGGTCAACATTCAAGATTTAAGGAGGTGTACTGATCACAATATCTATCCTTACGGTTTTCATAAAATCTATTTTACCTTTCAGGTTGAGAAATTTGAGAGCTTTGAGACTATCGCGACTTTCTCAGCCACATATTATACCGGACGACTTTTTGGAGTTTGGCGTCGATTTAGAAGAACTCTCAATTACATATGCTAATTTGCAAAGTATTAAGAACAATGCTTTTAAATATATCCATGGATTAAAGCATCTAGATTTAAGTGATAATAATATTGGTACAATCGAGAACAACGCTTTCTTAGAGGTAAGTTTGGATTTTATAATCAACATTGAAGATTTTGTAACAAAACTAAACAGCCGATTTCTCACCATTATTATTTATGAAGTCGAGAACAATGGTCATCTATCATTTTTGGATAATTTAGTAATTAGGAATGATAACTTAATTAACTTAGTACACCTCTTAACTTCTAACTGAAAAATCTAATTGATAGCAAATATTTTGGAAAATTTCAATGGATTTGTTATGTAGTCGAGGTCAATATTTTTTTCTATTTGTTTTAGATTGGACATTCATTGGAACATTTATGCCTTGCACATGCTTTTTCGTCATCGGTTAGCAGCGTGCCAAATGAACCAATAAAAGCATTAAATAATTTAGAATCACTAGACTTGAGCAATAATAAATTCAGAACAATGGGTGAAACAAGTTTTCATTTCCTTGGAAACTTACGCAAACTTGAACTGCAAGACAATATGATAGAAAATGTGCATAAAGGAACATTTCAGGTATGTGCAGGGGTCATTATATCTTAAACCATAGTTAATGAAAAATATTAGTAACGGTCCAAAAACGGATTTACTAATCTGTGTTAAAGTTTTTCATTCACAAAAATACAGGACGGATTCTTTAATTAATAAAACCGAATGAGTTGGAAGCCATTTCCTAGAAGCCTAGAAGGTAATTGATCAAAAAATTCCAGAAATTTGCAATATATTTTATGCATAAAAATCGATCCATTTAACATTTTGATCAAATTTAATGTATGATAACTTTTTCTGGTAGTCCAATTTAAAATATTTTTTAAAAATAATGCAAATAAGATTAGTTTGTCGATTTTTTTTTTCAATTTCGTAAAAAAGAGTATACGTGTAGAAATGTACAAGAAAATAAAAATGTGTTATTTTCCCCAAAGTTTCTTACACTTCGTAGAGTAATTTTGTCAAACTAACTCTACTGAATGTGCTTTTCTACAAAGCTTAGTATGTTTTTAAGATTCTGTTTGTTTATTCATCTTGATATCTTTTTTTGATTCAGAGATGAATTTTTAAACAAAACACTACACATTTAGTAAGTATTTAATTTTAAATTGTAACTTAAAACTAAGGATGCTCTGTTTTTTTTAAGGCAATGACACACACTATAAAGGGAGATCCTATGACACTCTATGATCGGTGTGTATGCGAAGATGTTGATTGACAGGTTCTTGAATAGCTTTAGGTTGTAATTTGGGGGAAACAAATGTCCTGGGAGTGAGTTCCACACCGATGCAGTGCGACAGACGAAGGAGTCCTTGTAAAGCGATTTTCTAGGTGTTTTCAGTTGTACAACGAACGGGTGCACTTTTAACGTCTCTCGTGACTGCCTGACAGGCGTTGCTGGAGGTGGGACGAGCCGGCCAAATCCTGGAAACATTTGCCGTGAAAATATCTGTAAAACAGGGATATCTCGGTCACATGTCTGTGGTGTTCCCGACTATCCAGATCACGGGTCAACTCCGAGTCGCCGACGAAACGCACAGCTCTCTTCTGAATGAAATCCAGCAGGTTTAGGGCGTGCTTCGGTGTGACACTCCAGATATGTGATCTTATTTGCGCTTTGTAGAGCAAGAATAGCTGTTGCGGTGTATACAGTTTTATGTAACGAAATAGCGCACCAACCTTCTGCGAGGCTGATTTGGTCATGCCACGACATATTGCTGTTGACGAGGATGAAGAAATGGGCGATCCTGCTATAATGATGTCAGGGCTCGCCGTATTGGCTTTCTTGCAAACGTGCTGCATTGAACTGGACCAAATTTCTGTCGCCCCAAGTTCGAACCCTCTCCAGATCTTGATTAATTGCTGTAATCTGCTCCTGTCTGCAGTGATATGTCTCAGTTGCTGGTAAAGGTGTTTCCGATCTAAATGGGGAGACAAGGGTACTGTCATCTGCAAAACTGTAAACAGGATTATTGGTCATTAATATAGATCAGGAACAGAGTTGGTGAAAGTATTGAGGCATGCCCGCGTTAATGATGAATGTGTCTGAGAACTGTCCATCAACTGCAACGTGCAGAAATCAGTTTTCAAAGAAACTGGCAAGTCAGCTGCAGAGAGAGGCTGGTGGTTCGAAGGACAGCAGTTTGTTGAGCAATCCGTCATGCCAAACTTTGTCGAATGCCTTCGAAATATCCAACGCAATCGCTCGAGATTCTACGTAGTTCTCAATTACCTCACCCCATGTATGAGTGACATAGGTCAATATATGGCCTGTCGATCTCTTTTTGCGAAAGCCGTATTCGTTATCGCTAATTAATCTGTTGGTGTCAAGGTACTTGAATCGTTGTTGATTGACTACACGTTCCATGACATTGAAGACTATTGGAAGAAAGGCAATTGGGCGATAGTTTGAGGGCGTGGTTTTCCTGGAACAGGTTGCACTCGAGCGACTTTACAAGAAGATGGGCAAATCCCTTTTCGGTAAGACAGAGAAAAAATCTGGAAAAAATGGGTGTTAGTTCGTTGGCGCAGTTCTTTAACACGTCCGGTCCTAATGCCTTTTGCGTATCTAGTTATTTGAGGATTTTGCGAATATCACGGTAATGAAACTTAACTTATGGTAGTGATGATGTTCGATATGATGGGGAGAGCCTTGCATTGAGGGACGTTTAAGGCAGAGAGCGATGAAAACATTTTGGCGGGCATGTTCGCATGTTTCCTTGGCTGTGGTGCCGCGTTCGTCTGTTAAACGTGAGAGAGACGTTTTTGTGAAGTTGTTACTTGCTGCATTTGCTACCGATCAGACATTCCTGGAGTCACTGGGCATTGCAAAAGTTTACTCCTGATCCTTTGATGGTGATTGTCCTTAGTTTCGTCAATTACAAGTTTGCATTGGTTTCTCGCTTCGTAAAAATAATTGCAATTTTTAGCCGTCCGATTTTGCTGCTAGTAGTTGTAGGCTTGTTGTTTCCTACCTACAGCTCTTTTACATCTTCCGTAGAACCAGGGCTTTCCTTTTGACGGCAACTTGATGGAATTTGAGATGTATGCATCCATTCGTGAAGAGATTACTTGCGTAATATCTTCACAATAGACTGACGATGACAGGTCGTCAGTGTCAAAGCAGACGTCGGGCCAAGGAAAATCTAGGTAGAACTCTCTTAGATCATTCCAGTTTGCAAAATTGTAATGCCAGATTTTACGAGACAACGGCAGATCTTTCTGTAGGAGTGGCAGTTCACAAACCGTATTAATCAGTTTGTGGTCGGGCCAATTGTAATTAAGTACTGGTCAGGATTTGTGGTTAGAAAAAATCCAGGAGGGCGGCAAATTCGCCCCTCTTTGAGATCCGAGTTAGGTCCTATACGAGTTAATTAAGTCCGCAGCTGATAGCAAATTCTTCAGCTTCTTTACCTTCGTTGCCGATCTTGTTGTATTGTTTGAGCCAGTTGGTGTTGAATGCATTGAAATCTGTCAGAACGATTATTCCTGAATTGGGGCGATCGACTTGTATTGAATCTGTATTGAATCAAAAGTTTTAGTTAGTGTTGTAAAAAAGCTTTTGTAGGCTCTATCGCTCGGAGGACGATAGATACAGCATATGAACTTGGTACGTACGAGTACCAGAGATGGCTGAAGTTTTTCAGCCATCATACGGTGGACGAACGATATAAAATTAAATGATAGTTAAGAATCTAATAAAGAGGGGTCGCGAAGGGCGTCCGCGAAAATCCAGCCGAAACAATATTTTTTCAATTATTTATTAGTTAAATAATTGTAGAATAATTGAAGAACTGCTACAGTTAATAAGGGTCTACATTACCTTATCTTATACATTGGAAATAGTATAATGTGCATAATTTGTAATAACCTTTATATCACGTTTCTTCATACTTTTCAAAATGGCCATTTTTTTATCTCATCCCATCCTTTTCTTAGACGTTAAGAAGACTGGTTACTGCTATTGAGTTTGTTAGATCTCATCGCTGAAGTATAGATGTAATTGCAGAATATGAATTATTCATCAACAACTAATCGAGATTATATTTTCATACTAACATGTCATTTTTCTAGTTGAAGTTTTTATATCCCCCAATTTTTATCGTTCGTTCACCTTATGACTACAGAAGTAGATATATATAGCCGGTTGAGGGGCCACCGCCGCGGTGGAGGTGCGCAGTAGCAAAAATCGCTCACGTGGGCTACGCCATTTTTAAAGGCGTGGCATCAGATAGTTGACAGATGACAGATGACAAACGACAGATGACAGATGACATTTGACAGCTGACAGATGACATTTGACAGCTGACAG
>MU195660.1:0-11435 GCA_016904865.1 Pissodes strobi | reverse complement strand
CCCCCCCCCCCCCCCCCCCCCCCCCGAGGGCTCGATTTTAAAATCTGTGAAAAATGGGCCCCATTCCACGGCTTTGGACCACAAGGAGCCCCAATTTAGGGCTTCACCATCGGATGCTCCCTTTTCCGAATATGTAAAAAATGGGTCCCCCGAGCCATAAGAGGAGACCGCCGGTGAATGGCGCCTTTTTCCAAAGATATGAAAGGAATAACTCCAAAAATTAAGGGCGAAACCCTAGAATGAGGGACGAAACCCTAAAAGGACGCCCCGGGTAGGTCGTTGCCCCAGCCCTGGCATCTCAATACCTGCTCATCAACTACTTACACAAATTGCTGTAGAAGTGTTTGTATGGTCTTTGTAAACTATAAATTTTAATTTAAAGATAAGATGCTTGATATATTATAATAAATATTATATAATATCAATATTATTTGCAGTCGTAGAAAAAGTATAGTATGCAACGCGTGTGAAAATCACTTTTCACATACTATGCTTTTTCTACGACTGCAAATAATATTGACATTATATAATATGTATTATAATAATATATCAAGCATCTTGTCTTTAAATTAAAATTTATTATTTTCAACACTTGTTGCACAATATACTATTCTATTTAAAAATGAGACAGGCTTTAGTTACCCATTTTATTACAGTGCTAAAATTTGGATAGAGTCGTGCAGAAGATATGATTTGTTACTAAAGGTAACGGATTTATATAAAAATTATAGACTTTGTGAACATCCCTTCGAAGAGAAATATATTTCGAAAGGGAATCTTAAAAAGACTTTGCTTCCAAACGCAGTCTCTACACGTTTTTCTATTCTAAGTCGTAAAAAAGTATCTGGTGATGATCAAGAAGAGCCTCCGAAAAATATTATTATGCTGTCAGGTAGGACGTTTAGAATATTTGGTACCACCTATACCATTTTAATTATTTTAATATTTATAATATAGTTATACCTAATTTTTTATTTTTAGATGTTACAATTTCTCCCTCATCCTCTAACATAACAACTTTACAACAAGTTGCATCCTCTTCACAAGGTAATTTTATAAATCATTCATATCTTAATTGATTTTGCAAAAAAAATGTGTTTATTAATTTAATTAAAAAATAATAATTTTATTTTAAGATACAAACGCTTTCCACGAGAGGGACACTTCATTAAATTTGTCCACAATTGTCGAAGATAGGGAAGCAAATGCAGGTATGTCTAAGTATTGATATTTTTCCTTTCTAATATTAATATAGTATGATTTTTTTCAGAAGAAAGTACCTTGCGCGTTGTTAACTCCACGGTATCTCCCTTGGTTTCTCCTATAAGACCATGTTCATCCCAAGAAGGTTTGCAGCCATCTCCAAGCACAAGCTACACCCAAACAGATTCTTCCTTAAGCTGTCACACTCCACAAAAACAAAAATTAAGAGCTAAGATTCGTAACTTACAAAAAGAAATACAAAATATGATTCAATGAAAGAACTCAAATTTGAAGATTTCATTAAAATGTGTGATATTTTCTTAAGTAGGCCATTGTCGGAAATAATTAAAACCCATCTGGCTTTAAAAGACAAAAACCCAACTTCAAGGAAATATTCTTCTGAATTAAAACAATTTGCTTTGACTCTTTATTTTCTAAGCCCTCGGGCATATGTATATTTGAGCAAAATAATAACTTTGCCAACAAAAAGAAGTTTACAAAGGCTCACCGGAGGATTAGGAGGTAAAGCAGGCATAGAAAATGAAGTGATATATAAATCTCTTGAAATAAAAGCAAAAGCGATGTTTAAGCAAGACAAGGATTGTATATTGTCTGTAGATGAAATGTCATTAAAGTCAAACTTATTTTTTGACATAGGGTAAGATGAAATAATTGGCTATGAAGACATTGGAGAAGAAAAAAGTCCTTTATATCAAAAAATGCATAAGTAATTATGGCGAGAGGGCTCTATTCATCTTGGAAGCAACCAATCGCTTTTTTTCGAAGTTGAAAAGCTGATATGTATTCTGAAAAAATGTGTCTTAAAATTGTCTGAAATTGGTTTGTTTTGTCGAAGGCATATCATATGTAAAATGACTAAATTACTAGGCGTTAACACGGCAAATTATGAATTCGAAATGGTCGGTCAAAAGCTGTTATATTTTTTTGACCCATATCACTTAATTAAAGCCACAAGGAATAATTTGTTAAAAAATTATTTTCATTTTAGACAAGAAAACATCTTGGTCTTTTATAAAACACTTTTATGAGCAAGATAAAAAGTAATTTTACAGAAGTGCACCTAAAATTACCAATTCGCATATTAATCCAAATAATTTTGAAAAAATGCGTGTAAGCTTGGCTGCACAAGTACTGTAGCATGTGGTATGAACATCTACCTAAGTTTAAATGCACTTCCACCGGATGCTATTGGGACAATCGAAGCTATTGAACTCTTTAATAGTATTTTTGACATTTTAAACTCAACTTCTTTGAAACATCCCAACCAATTCAAAAACGTTTTTGATGGATCAGATTTTCAAATGGATTTTTTAAAAAAGGCACTTGAATATTTAAATGACCTTGAAATATTGATACTCATAATGAAAATATTACAAAGTCTGTAAATTTCCGTAAATGTTGGATAATAACAATAAATAATGTTATAAAATTGTGGGAGAAACTTAAAAAATTAGATTTCATGTATCTAAAAACCAGGAGAATGAATACCGATTGTTTGTAAAAATTTTTTGGATGTATAAGACAACAAAGTGGAAATAATGTCAATCCAACACCAGTGGCGGCTATTCAGCGGAAGTAGGGGAAGTGCCACTTCCTCAAGATAATGTAATTTAAAGAAATGCAATTAATTCATTCATCAGTAAAATAATACAGTTTAAGATTCAATAATAAAATGTTCTTAGTTTAGGAATAATCTGCTTCACGTTACCCCTCTAATAACTAATAATTCAGTTATTTTCAAATATTAAAATCAAAGCTTCATAAAACAAGAACAAGAATCTCGCCACCTGCACATTGCCCGTTAACTCCACTATTGAATAATAGAACAGAGGTGAACCCATATGAAAATGTCTATTTCTTTTCGCGTACGCGCCGATAGCAGTGACAATTTCATTATCATTTGTGTAGAACTTTACGGAAGAGGTATCGCTCGAGAGCCGTCGAGTCATCAAAAGTATAAGCGCAACTAGTTGGTTGCCATGACAACGATGACGTCGTAATGGTCGTACATTTGTTTGGTTTGCAAGGATTGGAAGAGCTGGCGGTAGCACTTCCATTCTCAGATCAACGCGAAAGCACGTTGTTTCGTTTATTGCGAGTTTATTAGGGGACATTCCGCCGTTGATTCTTGGAATTATTTTTTATTTTCATTCAACGGTTGATCCGTTATAGTATTATACAAGAGATATTTTCTATATATTCTAGTGTTATTCGTAGACATTTGTATTAGCACCAAAATGATTTGTTGCTAATACAATATGAATATATTTTATTTTTTGATGATTTACCTAAAAAATACCGGTAATAATTATTAACAAATTTTGGCAGTTTGGGCGTGGACTCCAAAAAAATTTCGCCCTTCCCTCTATCGAATATCGATGTCGGCAGCTCTTCCCCACTTTTCAAAGCCGCGAGCAGCCACTGTCCAACATCGATCCAATTTCAAAGGGCATTCAGAAAATTGTACTGCCAAAATTATTTCCATTCTAACCGCATGAATTGTCAAGAAGATTTAGACGAGCAATTAGTTTAACTAAACAGTACAAATATAATAGAACTGTCTGTTCAGGAAGAGTCTAATAAAGCTCTAGAACTTCCCGACAATTCATATACACACGATAATTTAGATGTATACTTACTAAAAATGCATTTAGCTATGTTTGTGGATATATTTTAAGAAAATCTTTACAAGTTCACAATTGTGACATTTGCAGAAGTTTTGGCAAGCAATGTCAAGAACTTGATATTAATAATTTGCTAACTCATTTTAAAGGATTCACTACAGATAAAGGCATTTATGGAGGCTTGCAATCTCCTCCACAAGATTTTATTCAATTTATATTTAGATTAGAAAGCATATTCAACAATTTTGAAAAAATTTCCACTGGAAAAGCAGTTTATAAAACAATATTTAATATAATGTGTAATGCAAGCTTTTCTCATACTTGTTCGGAATTTCCGATAAATTTTATAAAAAAAACTATTCGTAAGAATGAAAATATTTTATTCCATTAAATACACAAATAGAGACTTAAAAATTAATAAAGTCAACAAACATACTGAAAGGAAACTAAAAATACTTTCTCATGTATAATGTCATTAGTTATATTATATTAAAATATAGTTTTTAGTTTATTTCATTTTAATTTTGTTTTATTTTATTTCATTTCTAAACTTAATTTAAAATATCGTTTGTTAATCTCCATGTTAATAAGTACGTACTACATGTATATCCTAACTTCAGGTTTTACAGTGTATATGGAACACATTTTTCTCAGTATACGTGGTTGTGTTCACGTCTTGCGCAACGGAATAAATTTGTACCCAAAGGATTTAATGCCCGTGTCGCTTCTCTCCGGTAGATGTTCTCTGCCACTACTGCCCAAATTATTTCAATGGGAGATCAAGACTTTTGTTTATATAGGGAATAGTTATTCAACCTCGAACTGAAAAAAGGCCTCATCGCTAGATGGCGTCCGGCCTGAAATGTGCCCATTGACTAATTTCAAGAAATTACTACGCGTCCTACGAGAAACGTTGCGAGGAGGGAGTTCCTACATTTCTATTGGTGCATTCCCAAGGGCTGTTACCTGGCGGCGCGGAGTGGAGCCGGGTGGACGAGTGTTCGTAATAATAATTCCGAATATCTCATTGTTTATTTTTATATTTTCCGCCATTGTTCAAGTTGAACAAGCTTTACTTTGTAAAATGTTTGTGTTTGGGTTGTAATGATTAATTATGGGCTGAGTATATTGCGATTATCTATCTACGTTTTTTTTCTAGGTGAGTACAAAAGTACCCACTTCCTTTGTTTTGTAGTTTTTGTCGGAAATCAGAGTATTGCAATAGCAGTGTCGAAGTTTAATAAACAGAACAGGTTTAATTAAATACGATGAACATTTTTATAATAATCATATATATGTAGATAGGGATAGGGTAAATCTTTACATCTACTTTTTTATATCCATCAGTATGCTTTCTCATATTAACGTTTATTTTGTACGTAAGTACATAGTAGATGTTGCACGTCTAGGTGTCTATGAACAGTTTTGAATAGTTAATTAATTGATTGATAGGCATGTATAAGGAAGGATGACAAATGTATGGAATGAATATTCAATTTAATTAATAGCATATTATAATATAAGTGTATAAGAGCACTTTTAAAGCACGCGCGTTTAGTTTTCTTTAAATTTACTTTTTTGGGTTGTTCCACATTTGTATTGTTTTAATTGTTTTAGTTTTTGACAAACAAATTCTTTACAAACTAAGTCAAAATTACATTAGATTTTAATTTGTTTCAGATAACGTCTATTTTGAGAGCATCAATTTGTAAAGGAACATCCCCTGGGCGAGAAAGCTTTCTTTGATCGCTGTGCCTACAAAGTATGTCTTCATCATTGGTGCCAAATATTTTCCCATTAAATGTGGTTCAAGAAATCTGAGCAGTTAAATTTTTAAAGACTGCTTTTTGTGTACTTGGGTACTCTTTACTTCACCTTCATCAATAGGAGAAGACTTATCCACAAACTACAGGCCTATGGAATTACAAACAGTGCACTTTTTTGGTTCACTGATCACCTGAAGAATCGCTCCCATGTGACTAGAGTGAATAATGCGTCCTCAAATCCGTTTGATAGTGAGATAGAGGTACCGCAGGGCAGTGTTCTGAGCCCCCTTTTGTTTGTGCTATATGTCAATGACCTAGACCGAGTTTTAAATTATACATTTCTAAGTTTGTTTGTGGACGATATGTTGATCTGTGTTTGCGGGAAGGATTTTAATCAGGTAGTAGATACTACGAAATCAAAACTTGACATCCTTTATAACTCGTGTGTAAATAGGCTTAGGTTAAAAAAAAAAGACAAAGTACATGGTTTTTTGGCTCTAAGCAGAATTGTAATAGATTTCTAGAAAATAATTATTGGGTTAAGATAGATATCTAATAGCCTATTTGAAAATGCATCTAGTAATATGTAGGGGTAGTCTTGGATTCTCAGCTTAATTTTTCGTTACATGTAGATCATATTAGAAAAAAAATTGGAAAAGATAGAATTTTTTAGGAGAATAGCTGAGATTCTTAGTCACTGGAGTCGTGTTCTTATATATAATACCATTATATATCCGCATTTCAATTACTGTTTTTCATTGTTGATATCAGGTAAAAAGGCTGATATACAAAGACTCCAGTTGCTACGAAATAAAGCTATGCGCATTATATTATTCTGTACACATTATACTCCCATTAATTTGATGCTAAAGCCACTTAGATGGCTTTCAATACAGCAAAGCATAGAGATGTCCTATGTACTATTTATTTTTAAAACAAAAAATCAATTATTGACCGAATAAGCTGATTTGAAGGTGATTCATGTTTATCCCACCAGGAATTCATAATTAATGTTTTATTAAGGACTTTAATATATAAACAATGTAAGTCATATTCAAAATGCGAATTGACGTTATAATTTTTTTATTCACTATCCACTTTTATTCACGGAGTAAAAAACAACATTTTAATATTACTCCAAGAGTTATTTTTAGTCACTTAGTATTCGAAAAAGTTGTTTGCTGTTTTTTTTAACTGGAACATAAAATTTTAAATATATATTATATAATTGTATTTTTCCAATTTACTACAATTAAGGATTTTTTCACAGTGTAAAAAGTAACATTTTTCTAGCGAGTTTGAATTTTTTAAATTAAAAAGTAAGTTTTATGCACCAATATTGTTTGGCACGAAACATGATTTTGAATATGATTTGACAATTTTAAATATATATACATATATAAATTTTTAAATACTAATAAATGAGATCTGTGAATCATCTTATATTTAAATAAAGATAAAACATTAATCGACTGATTACAATTAATTTATTAGTTGATTCTTATTAAATGGTGATGCTTTTAGGCTGTATCTATGTTAATGTAGTTAATGTTACTTTTCGATATTTAAGTAATATTTATAAGTACTTATTTATGGAGTTGTAGTCGATCTAATCTCTTGATATATCAGTTTATCACAATAGCTATATTAGCAACTTCTGGTGATTAATTGTAACTTATAATATACAAGAAAGTTATTTTAAGAACATGTATAACTTTACAAGTTTGATAGGCAATAACACAAAACTTTGATATGAAAAAATTTGGCATCTAAGATAAAGTAAATGAATTATTTCAAAGGGAAATAATACAAGTGAACATAAAATGATCAGTTGAAAATAAGGGATGAATCAAACCAGAAGTTGCCCGAAACAGCACACTACTCTCGATGCTTATTTTTTATCTTATATACTTGTTCTTTAGTTTTAAGGGTTGTATAGGTTGATGTGTTTTATCAATTGAATTGTTTAATTTTCGAGTAAGTATAGTTTTACTCAGATGTTGTTTATTTCACTATCCTAAATCCGAATTTTTTCAAAAATTATTTACTTGATTATAGCGAATAAACTACAGTACATATTTTGAAGAGTACATTTATATTAATTTATTTTGATTGTCAATTATGTAATAATGATAATAATGGCTATAAGCGATTGAAAGTTTTGAACATTGGCTGTTGGCCTGGAGCAATATTATATGTACCGATACATAAATTAGTATTAATATATGCCGAACTCATATTAAATAAAAACTTATCCAAGGTAAGAGTTTTGATTCCAGTTTTTAAACACCTTATTTCTTATCTCCCCCTCTTTTGCAAAAATAATGAAATTTAATAAAATAAAAATATTTAATTTTATTATTAATCTCCAAATAACAAGACATTTTAATCAATAATTTGATTAATACATGTTTCTGGTGCATTAAACAATAAAATTGCAGAAAATGTTTAATTGTCTTCTTTCTATAAAAAGAAAAAATACATGAAATAACTATATACCTACCTACTATTGGAACTAAATTTAATTTTTATCTATATTTCCCTATAAACATTGCAAGTTTAAAAATTGTGATACCTTACTTTTTGACTAATAATAGGAAACGAATAATCAATTTTTATAAATATAATTTTTTTTATAGTTTAATAATATGTTTTTAGTGTTCCTAATTTTGAATGCGTTAAAATATCCAGTTTATATTGTAAAATTTTACTTATATCAAGTCAAAACGTTTTACATTTAGCAAATAGGATTTTATTATTGTTCATTATTTTCCCATTTTTTAATGGCATATGCAAATCTATTTTCTTCGACTACTGCACGAATTCAATTAGGCCTATATGAATAAAATAGAAACTAGCAAAGAAATTGACACAAAAATCAATGTGTTAAAAATGCTAAAAACCATTTTCTCAAACATAAAATAAATTCAATTGAAAAGTCAAGATTGGGGAAGCAGTATTGGAAATTTCATTTTGTGTGTTAAAATTAAACTGATAAAACCGGTTCTAGCCACTTAGCCTTGGCTGAAGATCATTTCTTGGAAATCTATGGCTCCGCGAATATAATATTGTATTCCCCTTTCTACCCCTTCCTTTTCATATGTAGGGTAAACATTGCACGTGTTTTCATTCATAAATACTGTTTTTGGTGCCAGCCACTGGGGGCAGCACCTCTCCACAGGCCCCGTTGAACGACTTTCTTCTTATAAAGACAATGTCAAGACTTAGAACAACTGTCAGCACATATGGGTCACGAAAAAGCAATTCATTTTAATTTTTACAGAAAAACCGACAATAAATTGCAAATCGCTAATATGTCAAAATTTTTGTTGGTCATGGAGAAAAAATCTCTGGGCGAATATCGTGGCAAGAAAATAGAGGACATTGATCTTCACCTTGACATTCGGATCTTGAGGAAGAACACGATAGTGAGGAAACAAAACCCTTATTCCGAAAGTAGATATCAGGGAAAACGATATATCTGAATAAAACTTCCATGATAATGCAAGAGAACACCAACAAATTATTGCAACAGAATTGGAGAAGGATGTACAGGTAGCAACAAACATTTAATATTGGATGGTAGATTTTGTCTAATAGTGGCATTTGATCTTTGTGCAGAGTTGCTATGTGCGCTGTTTAAAATATCTGGGTTCAGCTCAGATTTGGTTACCAAATGGGAAACTTTTATTTTTTAATTTATGAGAAAAAGTTATTCTTGATAAAAGTTGGTGCTTGGAAAAACTAACTAATTTTGACAATGCTAAATTAAGGATAAGTTATACAGGGTACTTTAGAAGTACAAAAATTAAGGTTAAAAATTTTGGAATATCGGAATACCTTCTTCAGAAAAATAAAGCTCCTATTAAGGCAGAAATTAAAGTCAAATACCATTTTTTCCAAAAGTGCTTCGTTGCTGACAAAATTAAGGCCAAATTTAAGAAATGAGGTTGGAAATTGTTGGAAACACAGGAGGGGGTGAGGACAAGACCATTATTGAACGCCTTAGCGATGCAGGTCGACTTTTTTCGGACCTTCATCACTCAGTGTCACTCGAAAGGATTTGGTCTCCCTTAATCTTAATAAGGAGTGGAAGGACACTTTATCACAGTCCGTCTGTGATGAATGGCTTTTTGGAGAGGACTTGGAGGATAGATTCAGAAATGACAAGTACATTCAACAGTCTTCGAACCAGCTCAAAGTTAATAAAAATCCTTCTAGAAAGGTGCTTTAAACTCAAGGCTTCGAGTTCTTTAAACTCAAAGGGTCCACTCAAGAAGTTTCGGCGAATAACACAGAGTGGACGTTATCACCAGCAAGTTCCTACTACCAACTACCGCAAACAGAACCGTTCTCGTCGTCAAGGCAATTTATCACCCGAGGGGAGGTTTCGACGGAGGTAGAGGTAGGCAGATCAGCAGGAAGGTTGAAATATTTTTCTAGTCGTTGGAAAAAACTTACTAATAACAAGCTTATCTTACCTTGAGTAAAGCGGGTTAAACTGCCTTTTATTATGGCGCCTGTAGAACCGAGATGTCATTTAAGGGAAAAAGAGTTAATTTCTCATTCTGTTGAAAATATGTTAAAATTCCAAAGAAAGATGGCACTTCTCGCTTTATTTTAAATCTTAAGATCCTAAATCAATTTTTAAAAACAAGCCATTTTAAACTAGAGGACCACAGGGTGGTTGTGAGGTTAATATCGGCTATAATTATTTTATGGCAAAGATTGATTTACGGGAGGCTGATTTCTGGTTTCAGTAGAGGAAAAGCATAAGAAATATTAAAGATTCTCATTAAACGGCCATATTTATGAGTATAATTGTCTTTGCTTTGGTTTAAATTACGCTCTAATGATATTTACCAAGCTTTTAAAGCCCGTGGTTCATTATCTTAGGAAGAAAGGTTTCCTTTCAGCGATCTTTGTGATTTTTTATTGCTAGGTATCTATCAAGAGTGCATTATAAATGTGTTGCAAACGATATCTCTCTTAGAGCATCTGGGTTTTATTATTAATTATTATGATAAGGGTTTGCTTGTCCCAAACAGCAAATGTGTTTTCTTGGGTTTTTAGTTCAATTCGGTGGACCTTACTATCTCTGTACCTGAAGGTAAACGTAGAGAATTGATTCTATTGTTGCAAAATTTTAGAAAATTGACACACTGTAAAATTAGGGATTTTTCTATAATAATTGGTAAATTGGTATGAATGAAAGTGCTTTATTGTCCAAGGATTATTACAATGATCATAGATATTGATCACGAAATTGGATATGGTGATATTTCTTTTAGTGCTTGTCTACAATTAAAATACTCCGTTAAAGTTGCACTCATGAAACGGCTCAGTATGCTGGTCAAAGGTGAACCTTTCGATAAACAAACCAGGTATCTCACTAAAGGTAACCTGACATATATAATTCCAGTGGATACAGTGAGCATTCAGTCATTTGAATCTTCAGGTTCTCTTATAAATATTGATTCTCGGTTGTGTAGTGTAGTCAGTGTGGACTCTCCGGCGGCTCCTTCTACAGTTCAGGATGTCGATGGTAACGTAGAGCTTAAGGATGACGTCTTTTTTCGTGAATAAAAATAAATATAAACCATTCCTTATTTGTCACCAAAATATTCAGTGCTTAGGAAATAAGTTTTTAGATTTAGAGGTATCATTGGAAAACTGTAGTTTCTATTACTATCGGAGCACTGGCAAAATAGTGATCAGCTTGATAGTGTTAAGTTTCACAATTATACAATATGCTGTTCCTTTTGCAGAGTTAATTTAAGAAATGGGGGAGTTGCAATATATAGAAGAGACGATTGTTTGT
>JAEQML010073295.1:0-15044 GCA_016904865.1 Pissodes strobi | reverse complement strand
AAATGCATTTATCTGCACGGTCCTAATTCATTAATTTTGAATAATGTCAATTAAAGAAGAATATTTTTCTTTGATTTATTACCTATTGAAAATTTAGGAATTAGGCCCGTGCAGATAAATGCATTTTATTTTTTTAATCAAAAACTGTTCGTTGGACAGAAAAAAGTCTAGGGGACATTCTTATTAAGAAATAATTAAGAGCTTACGAAAATAAGTTTTATTTTGAAAAAAGCAGTGGCGTTTAATTTTTTCGTTTAAAAATTTAAGAGAGCATGTTAGAGGGGGCGCCACTGATTGGAGTTGAAGAAAATCTTTTGCTTAAAAAAATTTATTTTTATACGTACTTAATAGCTAGCAAAATGTAAAGAAATATCTACAGCGGTTTGAGAAATATTGAGATAAAACCGATTTTTTAAATTTTCAACACCCTGTATCTCAAAAATAAGGCCGTTGCGGACCTATCTTCATATGATATTTTTTTCTTAAAATCACTCAAAGATTATCACCCTTAAGGATTAGCGTTCAATTCTGAAACACCCTGTATATTGCTCAACTTTAAGGCGAAATTTTTCATTTTGCAAAGAGTAAAAACATCAAAAAAATAATAAATTGGATTAGATTGATGCAGAAAATGTGATTTAGCAAAAAGAAAAAACAACAAAAATCAATTTGCTTAAAATATAGCATTTTTGTTGTTGGAACATGAAAACGTCCTTTCATTTCATTCGTTTTTGATTTAAACGTTTCTCTGATTCTATTACCTAACAATTTATATTGCAGAGCAACTTTGGTTTTCAAGTTTCACTTTTTAACAAAAGTAATCAACTTTTTCCTCCCCCAAAAAATATTAAATCCATTTTATTCAGGTTTAATGCTGCTCTAATTAACGAAAAAGTTATTCCAAAACTCCATCCCAGTGTATCTGTGTACGATACATTATCTTCTATCCTTTCCAGATCGCCCACGTGCGCTGTTCCAATTTCATAGGAAGAGGATTTATGTGTTATTTCCGAGGTTATCTCATTATGTCAACTGCCGTTCCTTTCCAATAAAAATGCAAATGGAGGTTAATCCTTCCGGTCTGACGGATTAAGGTGAAAGGAATGAATTTGTAAGAATATACGTGAAACATGTTCACGAAAAATGCAAGGTTATTTTGTTATTAGGATTCATAGGTTATAGATAGAATCTTGCCTAATTTACTAACAGTTTAATATCCGAATTTTCAATTTTTAATATATTATAATAGCCTATTAGATTATCCCAGGTCGTGTTGATACAGTGTGAACCAAAAGACCTTTGATATATCGTAAAGACCATATTACATAAAAAATATTTTGTCACTGATTAAGGTCTTCGTGAGTAGAACAATATCCCCAAATATTTTGCTCCATCACATTCACAGATAAAACGGCGGTTTGCCAAAGATATTTAATTTAATTTAAATCAACTTGTGCATGTAAAGTATCGAAAATGATCTTACCCCCACACATTGCACATTATGAAAAATATCGAGTCTGACAAAATATCATTATTCAGACCGAGCCGGAGGTGATTCCCGCCAGGCTCTTTTACTGCCTGGAAGCACAAGTATTTAGTATCTGTAAAATAGCTAAAATAAGACACTTTGAAATATTTGCCCTAAATATTCATTTGCACTTATTGTGGAATTAGTTACTAAAAAACAAAATATGACTAACGGCAATTACATTATTTCGCGGTCTTATATCATGTGTCATGTGACCAGTCACCAATCACGTAAATATTTGAACTCTAAATACGCTGTTCCGGATCACAGAGCCGGTACAAATATTCACCAGTTATCAATTATTGTAAAGGGACAGTTTGGCTAGCTATTCAATTATTTCCTTGTGCCTGTGCGATATACTCGTGGTAATTGCCATTTTAAATAGTGTTCTTATTACTATTATTTTGATTGCGCATAAACGGTGCCGTTGAGATCCTGTGTAAATAAGCCGAACAATTTCTCTTACATAGGTGGTGAAGTGAGAAGTGACCCTGAAAGCCGAACGAAAACTTACAAGTTATACATACATTGGTTGCAAAATTGGAGATCAATATTGGGCTCCTAAAATTTGTTGCAAGACTTCATCTAGAACCCTAACGGGTTGGATAGGTGGTACTTACAAGTCTATGAAATTTGGAATATATCAATTATTTGGCAGGAACCTCAGAACTACATTCACGTTTTGCTATTTTTGCTTAACAAAAATCCTAATATTTCCTCGGCCGTTAGACCTAAGCCACAGAAAAATAAAAAAAGACTGGAAATAGGATTTTACATCGAAGACCAACACAAGTTTTAAGGAGGAAGTATGTAATGTATAGCAGTATTTTTTGCAGTGGGAAATGACTTGGTTCACTGTCACGATATTACAGTTTTAATGAATGAACTTGGCCTTTCGTATAAACTACTATAAACCTACCGAGTGGCGACTGTTTATTTATTCTTCGCAGATCATGAGTCATGCTGCAAATATGAAAGAATCATACGAGAACATGCAAATATTTACTTCACAAAGCATTGAGTACCAAGATTATAAACGGTTGTTGCAGTTGCACTACTTATAGGATAGCAGGGTTGCTACCCGAAATATTGATTTTTATGCGAATGCGACAGCAGAGCCAGAAACCAGTTAAAGAATGGCCGACGCGTGAAAGCATTGTGCCTGTTCAGAAGAACGTCCGTAATGAACCTTTAGTCGAGCAGCTGAAAATGTATTAACCTCCTCTTCACATAAAACTAGGCCTTATAAAAATTGTTAAAACCCTCTAATAGAAGAAGGAAATGCTTTTATTTATTTGAAAGAGAAATTCTCCCGCGTCTAAGTGGGGCGAAGCTTAAAGAAGGCATGTTCGTTGGTCCGCAAATACGAGAACATTTCAAGGACAATCACTTTGGAACTGGACTTTTGGAAAAATAAAATAGAGCGTAGACTGTCTACAAAAATGCGTGTAGGAAATAAGATATCGGATAATTCACCAAATTCAATTACTTGAAGATGTTTTCAATTTCAACGGAAACAAGCCTGAAACTTGTTATTTTTTGTTTCTGATTCAGCTGCGATATGTTGTGTTATGTATAAGGTATTATCAAGGGTATTATACAGAGAAATTAATTTATAGAATTTCTCTTTTGAGACAGAATTATGTAGTGTATAGACATACGGGACAAATAGCATACGTACCTAATAAAATAAGCTCCAAAACGCCTTTGAATACTTTATTATATTTTCTATAGATTCAACTTCTTAAAAAAAGATTAAGACACAAGAGGCAATATAAATTAACTTCATATACATAAACTAGCCCTATCTTGCTCATGTGGCTTCTTAGTCGACAATGGCCAGTGTACATGCTAACTACAGCCTGTACCTGCTGTCGGTCAAGTTGAAGTAGTTGTCTAGTGCCCATCCTGATGGCAGATTCACTGCCATCTTTGGATGTGTTAAACTCGGCAACTCCCTCCATTTTTCTACAAATTGCTGCTGTGTCCATCCGGAGAGGACTTCTTTAGCTGTGTTGTAAGCTACTCCCAGTACATGGTTTTGGTCACATGAACACCGTGGCGGATTGTTGGTCACCGTCTGTGTCAATCTATACGTAGCACATCTGGTCTCACTGTTTAGCACTATTTGAAGAGGTGGCAATTTTAGCAAGTTCTGTCGTAGCTGCAGCGTCGAAGTGCCGCAGGCACTAATTGCCAGACACGCTTGTCTTTTCAAGGTGGATAATTTGATTCTCGCGGAGCTCTGTAAGCTTTTAGAGTATCAAGCTACTGCTCCATATTATTATCATTGGTCTAACGACCGTAACATATAGCCACTGCATTTGTTTGGGATATGTACGCCATGTTTTGCTACAAATGCGTCTGCAGGTCCATAGTGACAGTTTCACTTCTGTGACAACTTTATGCAAACGCGCATTCCAGTTAAGTGTTTTATCTAGGGTAATTCCCAAATACTTCACTGTATCCACAAATGGAATGGTTATTCCTTTGAGTGAAGATGGTCTTAGGTTTTCCAGCATTTTCTTCCCTTTGAACGGTACTATAACTGTTTTGTGCAGCTTCACAGATAGTTGCTCCCTTTCACACCAGTCACAGACCACGGTTATCACCTCTTGAAGATCCTCTGAGATAGTTCTTTGCCAGCTGCTTCTTATAAGTATTACTAGATCATCCGCGTATGCCTGCACCTCCGCATCCTACAGCTGGAGAACCGCTAGCAGACCATCCATCACGGGAGACCACAGAAGGGGCGACAACACGCCACCTTGCGGACATCCCCTAACAGCAATAAATGGGTAACCTTTCTCCCACTGTAGGATTGTAGTGACTATACTCTACAATTTAACATATCTACCGATCGAGTTCGTTATCTGTGGTTCAACCCCTCTCTGGTAATGCATTATTGAATGGTCCTTCAGTGTCTAAGATGGTACAGAATGTCTTTTTTCCATGCGGAAAAGCGAATTAAGCAAACAATTTAATTCTAGTCCATTTCCCGACAAGACAAAATATCAATAGTAAAAATATGAGTGGGACATTGAAATCATACCGTAGGATATCAAAAAATATTGAAAATGTCTAAACGACAAAACCTAACTAAAACAACAAATCAGGGGATAACGACTACCTTATACTAGAAAAAATTAACGAACTTCCTAAATCAGTTTCATTAATATATTTTTAAACTTAAGAAATTAAAAGTTTAAAAATAGACCATTTAAAAAACCTTTTTTATTCTTAAATGACCAAACTTTTATAATAATCCACCCTCAATAAATTAATTAAAATAGTTCCGATCTGAGAAGGGCTCGGTGGACAATTACTACTATTTATATATTTGCGGAAATAAATAGCAATTTAGCCGTGATTAAGACGATCTGGTCTAGATAGATACGCGTTTACACCAAATGCCTAAAAGTCTTAAAAATAGGACAGCTTATTGCTTTGTTAGGATGATCGAGGAAGAATGTACAATTTAGTGGCTATTTATTATTAAAATTGGGACATCTGATGATCAAAAGAAATACTTGCGAATTGCGATTATGCTGGTCTCGGTTACCAAACTGCAATAGCAAATAGCTAATTGAGAGTAGTTGTAGATTTTAACCTAAACTAATCAAGCACATGAAGCTGTCTATCACTGATTAACGAAGGGCAGGCGATATTTCTATAAACTACCATTTTCGATAACTCACATCCAAAAATCGTCTACTCTTTCATATCTGGAGTAATTTTTCATTTCATTTCAAGTGCGCTGATCAGTAAGAATGTCTCTAAATGCCCTATTTGCTTCTTGCAATGTGGTGGCATTACATCTGTTTGCATTTAGTAGAATTTCAAATAAGTTAGACATCAGCTGCACAGATTTCTTTGGGTCGTTGCCAGTTTTACTAGGGTAAGGAAGTTAGACACTAAGCTTGTATATGCCAATGGACATTTTTCCAAAAGCTTGGAAGCTGCATGCATCAAACAGTTTCGACAATACTGGTGAAAGATCAATATTTCCTTATTCTTTACTCCAGCGCATTTTTTGATAACTGGTCTAGTCGCATATCCTAGGTCAATATCTTGGACTATTTTAAGATTGCAGAATATCCGATAATTGTCTTTTTTAAAACACCTATTTTAAAATTAGGAGTGCTTTGGAGGACTGTTTCTGTAACAAAACGCCTCATTAAGTTATATAAAATAAATAATCTTCATACCTAAATGGAACTTCAATTGCGTGATGCAGAGAGCGTAGTCGACAGTTTTGAGCATTGCCTGCTGACTCAAAACTCCCGGTTTAAATAAACTTGATTTTCTCGTCAAATTTTCGATTTTTTCCGTCTATATGAAATTCCCGGCTCCCAGACACCATGTTTCATTAATAAGAACATAAGAGAAGTGAGTCAAAACTATACGCATTATCTCAACTTTTCACAAATATCTGCTACACTATCGCAATTTTAGTCCACTTTTTCCTAGACTATTAGACTACATTATTATTTAATTAAAAGTAAAATTCTGGTACTCGTAACCGAAGTTCTTAAAAGTGTACCATTTAAAGTTGTGCTTGATTACTAAGATGTATCTGCTTAACAATGTACACCTAACAACTGAACCGAAGTGTAAATTTAATTGTAAAATAAAACTAACTCTGTTTCTAGTCTACTACATTCGGGTAGGTCAACAACAAGACGTAAATAAGAAACAAATTCAAGCTTTACAGTTTCAGTAAATAGAGGGAAACACCTGAAATAAGCCCTTGACGCTTACGTTGGTTTATTTATAAGCTTCTAATATTGGCAAAACCGGCTTGTTCTCGCCCACTCATTATTTTGCTGAACGTTTGCAGACCTTTTAACCTTCAAACATAAAAGTTACCATATAGTAACTAGGCTATTCATTATTTTGCTAAACGCTTGTGGGTCTGTTAACCTTCACAAATAAAAATTATTACAATATAGTAGGCAGTATCAGGTCAATACGTTCATGATTAATGTTCATGTCCTATATTATTCCTACTCCTGGTACTTTCATACCCCCAAAGTAATATGATATGTTAATATTTGAAAAACGTACCTCGAATGATTTGAAGTACAATAAATAGCTGGCTATTGATTTAACTTTTATTAATTAAAGAAGCAAATATAAAATACAGTTTGCAAACATATTTTATTCACAACAATATATTTTTGGCTTAAAGTACATTCAGCATTTCCTGTCAAATGCCCAATTTTGCTTGAAATAATAATGTAAGATAAAATTATACAGTGCGGTTCTTTAATCTTCCCCCCCCACTCCTCTAATTATTATTGGGCCGCTAATAGGAGGAGGTCAACTACCTTTTGACGCAAAGGCGACAGTTCTAACTAGCAAAATGGCGGATGGACAACATATTGAAAAAAATAAGAAGTGGGGTCTTCCGATACATTATTGTGCATGGTATAGGTCCACAATGTAATAATTAGACTTGGCATCGTGTAGTGGGAATCAGAGAAGAGAGCTACACTTTCTTGCCGATTTCATGACGCTCAAATTCAAAATAGCGGATGGGCCGGATGGGCGTCATCACGATAAAGAAAAAAAAATTAAAAGTGTGGTCCTGCGATTCAACCTTTTGAACGGTATGGTTCCAAATTGTAATTGGACTAGCATCATGTAGTAGGGCTCAGAGAACTCCTGGTTCTTGCGAAATGGCTTCTTCTTAATAAAAAAAATAAATAAAAAGTGAGGTCTTGCAATACATCATTTTGATAAATACAGTGTAGTTTTCTGATTCTCTGATTCCCGCATATTAAAGATACTATACGTTTGTCGAGTTTAAGTAAAATTATTATATTATGTATATATACGCTTGAAATCTTTTTCTTCAGTACTTTATATACAAAATAATACAGAAATAACGACTATCACGTTAGAAAGGATTTAAAAATGGTATGAAAAACTTTCGTTGATGTTTATCAAATTAAATTATTCGTAAATCAATAGGTTATTATAAGCTTTACTTTATATTTTACTTTTGGCTATTTCTTCATAGGTTATATGCATTTTGATATCAATATATTAAAATTGTTAATTCAGGTTTTTACAGTCATGTCTTATAAACTGATCCTCTCTTGTTATTAATTTTTTGGGCAAACTTTATTCTGAATTATTCTTGAACATTATCCATATTCAATTGTAAACATCTCTTACGGTGTAAATATTTGGAAAAAGTTGAAATACTCAAACTAAGAATAGGTAACTCAATCTGAGAGTCCTGTTATATTTACTCGACCTTGCGTATTTTATAATCACATGCACCCTTCATCTATTTTTATGTACAACGATTCACTATGTTATCGGCAAAGTACGAAATCAGACATTTTATAGTATATCTAGGTAAAGTGCCAAGCATTGTGTATTTTATGTTTTGCCTACGTGGCGCATAACATTCTATAAAATAAGTTTATCATCGTACCTAACTAAATAATATGAATATTTTTTATTATCAATTTTCAAGAAATATCACAACCCTCTATATCGAAATACCATGCATGGTCGTCGCGCGCTTCATGACTGCTGCGTAAGGTACCACCCAAACTAACCAAAACTAATTCAAGGCATGTTCAAATTCAAGAAGAAAACTAAAAAATGCTAATTTTGTAGGTATTCTATGGAATTCCGAAGTAAGGTGTAAAAAACCAATCATGTTTCACAATTTGCCTAAAGGACCCAGAGATTCTATATAATGCCTGAGTATTCTATAGAATGACTTTGACTTTGCCCGTGACATATTTACAGTATTATGCTATTGGACATTGGACATGAATTCATGAATTGAGTTAGCATTACTGCTTTTTTAAGTAACTTTAAGAAATGCAGAATAAAATATATTCAACCAAGGCTATAAGGATTTAAATGAATAATCTAAACAGCCACATATTATATTATTTAATAATCGTAATGACCAATAAGAAAATAATTCAAATATATTACATTTGCGCATCCACCATTTTATCAGGTAATTAATATCAGTAAAATTACCTCTATTGGTGCGGACAGCGAGAGCAATAGTTATTTGTTTAGGCAGCAAAGTAGTAGATTGACTGCGGAGCCCGGGGCGGAGCCTTAGTTCAGGAATTCAGCATTCAGCCAATAGTAGAGTGTATGTGTTAATATATTCGCTCTAGAAAACGATTTACCTCCCACTTTTTTGTCACAAGCTGAATTTTTCAGGGATGGAAGTACATGATAAGGTAACCCTTATTCCGGAGGTAATACAAAATTAGACTGTGCAAAAGGGCACTATCATCAAAAATCGAGATATTGATACCACTGTATAGAGAAAAACATAGTTATTTTTTGGTCCAAAGCACAAAAAGGTCTTTCTAGAGAGTATTTTTTTATAATTATTTAAACAAAATCATTTGCATTAGCCCTTATGGCTGAAAATAATTTTAAACGTAGATATCTCGGTTTCAGCCGAACAAAAATTTGATTAACAAGTGGTCTTTTTTAAATATAATATTCATTTAACAAAAAAGGAAGGCCTAAATGAGAAAATACTATTCTTTATAAAAGTTTCGCCTATGTCTTGACCAGGTAATAGAGTAAATCCCATATTTTTTGCTTGTAAACTAACAATATTATAACAATAAATAATGAGAGGCGTCATGGGTTTAGGCCGCGTCGCGCCGTGATTATTCAGACCGCCAGATGCATCTACCGTTAGTCTATCTTTCTCTTGTCCTCACGTTTAGCATGCTTTGTTTGTCTCTGCGTATCGGCAGATGGAACACATACAATATATTATTATAGACCTATTAACATTTGTTTTAATTTATTTGTATTATAAAACTTGTCGTTAGGTGTCAATTTGCAATCTGCCATATTGTATATCTGTTTTTATTAAAGAATTAATAAGTTTATGTGTTACATATAAAGTACCTATCTAGTAAATTTGGAAGAAATATAGAAATTTTTTGCGTTTTTATTATATATACATCTGTTTCAGGTGATAATATCTGGGTAAGTTGTAAGTTTTTGTTTAAAATTTTAATTACGGAAGCATCAGAGAGCAAAAATAGGGATGATGATAAACGTCGCCAAGGCAATATGCTTGCTGATGCAACAAACAGGGTACCTGGAAATTACAGGTCAATGTTTTAATTGCATAATTCATGTTTTACACTGAGGCCGAGGAAAATTTCATTCAAATATACTATGTTCCAAGTTATTTTATCCGGAGTAGGCCATGACTGATACTTCTTTATATTGTTGGGTACTGTTATCAACAATCCAGTCATAGCCTACTCAGAATAAAATATTAATTTGTCATGTATGCTTACGACCTTAAGCAATGACTTTTTTAAAATTTGTTTTTTTGAAGGGTAGGTAGGTACCTATTTATTTATACAATATTGCATATTTCTTTAACAGAAATCAAATTAGAATGGACAGCACAACGGATTCAAGTTCAGAATGCGAACTTGAGCCTCTTGCCTCTTTTATGTTCGAAATAGACCGAAGTGCATCATATGCAATGATAATGAAAATAAGTTAATTAGGGCGACAGAAAACTTTTTCTACTTTTCTTGTGGCAAACAAGATTCGATATAGTATTGATATTATTAATGAAACAATAGAAAAAGTCATTTCATATGCTAAAATTAGTAATCAATACGACGAAGTAATTTGGCACAAGCTATGCTATATTAGTTATTCATGTAAAAGAAATATTGAAGCGAAGAGAAAAAGTACCGCAAGACTTAAAGAATATCATATATGCCAAATTATTGCGTCGTATTGATTACTAATTTTAGCATCTGAAATGACTTTTTGTATTGTTTTATTAATAATATCAATACTATATCGAATCTTGATTGCCACAAGAAAAGTAGAAAAAGTTCTTTCTGTCGTCCTAGTTAACTTGCCTTTATTATCATTGCATATGATGCACTTAGGTCTATTTCGAACATAAAAGAGGCAAGAGGCTCAATTTCGCTTTCTGAACTTGAATCCGTTGTGCTGTCCATTCTAATTTGATTTATGTTAAAGAAATATGCAATATTGTATAAATAAATAGGTACCTACCCTTCAAAAAAACAAATTATAAAAAAGTCATTGCTTGGGGTCGTAAGCATACATGACAAATTAATATTCTTTGTTCCAAGTTTATTTTATTCTGAGTAGGCTATGACTGGATTGTTGATAACAGTACCCAACAATATAAAGAACTATCAGTCATGGCCTACTCCGGATAAAATAACTTGGAATATAGTATATTTGAATGAAATTTTCCTCGGCCTCAGTGTAAAACATGAAATATGCAATTAAAACATTGACCTCTAATTTCCAGGCACCCTGTTGCATCAACAAGCATACTGCCTTGGCGACGTTTATCATCATCCCTATTTTTGCTCTCTGATTCTTCCGTAATTAAAATTTTAAACAACAACTTACAACTTGCCCAGATATTTTCACCTGAAACAGATGTATGTATATATAATAAAAACGCAGAAAATTTCTATATTTCTTCCAAATTTACTAGATAGGTACTTTATATGTAACACATAAACTTATTAATTCTTTAATAAAAACAGGTATACAATAATATGGCAGATTGCAAATTGACACCTAACGACAAGTTTTATAATACAAATAAAATAAAACAAATCTTAATAGGTCTATAATAATATATTATATGTGTTCCATCTGCCGATACGCAGAGAGAAACAAAGCATGCTAAATGTGAGGACAAGAGAAAGATAGACTAAGAGTAGATGCATCTGGCGGTCTGAATAATCACGGCGCCACGCGGCCTATACTCATGACGCCTCTCATTATTTATTGTTATAATATTGTTAGTTTACAAGCAAAAAATATGGGATTTGCTCTATTACCTGGTCATAGGCGAAACTTTTATAAAGAATAGTATATTCTCATTTAGGCCTTCCTTTTTTGTCAAATGAATATTATATTTAAAAAAGACCACTTGTTAATCAAATTTTTGCTCGGCTGAAACCGAGATATCTAAGTTTAAAATTATTTTCAGCCATAAGGGCTAATGCAAATGATTTTGTTTAAATAATTATAAAAAAATACTCCCTACAAAGACCTTTTTGTGCTTTGGACCAAAAAATAACTATGTTTTTCTCTATACAGTGGTATCAATATCTCGATTTTTGATGATAGTGCCCTTTTGCACAGTCTAATTTTGTATTACCTCCGGAATAAGGTTTACCTTATCATGTACTTCCATCCCTAAAAAATTCAGCTTGTGACACCGAAGTGGGAGGCAAAGTCAAAATTAGTTTTAATCTACACCCTACTACAAAGCAGTCAATCTACTTTACTCCTGAGATGCACATATAATTTCCTCGCCAATTGATTAAATACATTTTTCAAATTATTACAATTTCTACAATCTCTAAATTTCCTGTCCTGATAGTGCAGCAAGTGCGCAAAGTTACTGTGGGAATCAGATGAGTAGAAAAGGTGCTTTACGCATGAATTACATGCAATAGTTTCTTTTACTACCAAAAAAACATTCCGGAGAAGAGGGTGACTTTTCACAAGTAATAGACAGGAAGGAAGAACACAAAATGGACATGGTACAATAGTAAATATCTTAAAATTACTTAAAAACCGAATCCTGGCTCTGATGAAATAACCAACGAAATGCTGAAATATGAAGGAACAAAGCTACAAAATGAAATTAAAAACATATTCAAAAGCATGATACATAAAAAAAAATCCCAAATGAATGGAAAAAGAGAACTACAATCCCCATAATTAAGAAAGGCAAAATCCCCAGAGAACTACCGTGGCATCGCCCTTCTTAACATGCTCAGGACATTCACTAAACTAATACTAGAAGAACTTCTAGAAAACAATATAGATTCGAGAAGAACAGCAAGGCTTCCGTAAAATCAGATCAACCATCTATGCGATTTTTATAGTCAGACAAATTGCTGAGAAATCTAGAGAATATAATAAACCTGCCTACCTATGCTTTGTTGATATGGCCAAGGATTTTGATAAAGTGCGACTCACTGATGTCATCAAAATCATGAGAAAAAAAGGGGTTAACCCACCACTAATCTAACTAATTTCCGACGTAAACAGAAGAATAAGGCGAGGTGAGTCCCTCAGCCCCTTTATATTTAATCTATCTGGTTATGGATAAAATAATAGAAGAACTTTCACGAACAGCAGGATGTAAATTGGGAAAATTGGCAACGTAACACTGTCTGTTACGCTGCATTAATCGCTGATTCAGAAGACGACCTACCGGCACATTTCCACGCTTTTAACCAAGAAGCCAGACAATTAAATATGCTTATAAATATAAGGCAAAATGCCTCCTAACATCCAAAGAGCCAGTGAGGTGCAAACTAGAAATAGAGGGGAAAGTAGTAGAAGAAGTCAGGCGGTTCACATACCTGGGAGGGCATAACCAGCGACGGTGATTTGCAACAGAAACATGAAGTACGAACACAAGCTACGAAAGCATCTCGAATACCAGTCTGTCTACAAGACATTATATGGCGTAACAAATATCACAACATTGAACATAAAATAAGAATATACAAAACAGCAGTTCGACCCATTCTGACGTACGCAGCGCAGACCAGACACATCGAACACAATGCAAATGATGAGAACGGTGGAAATGAAGACGACAAGAAGTCAATGGAAAGATCTTAGAAGAACTTAGAAAACAGAGCAAGATACAAGATGTGGGAAAATGGATAAGACACAGACGGAAATGCTGGAACAAGCACATTGAGAGAATGCCAGACAACAGACTGGTAAAAAATGTAAAACGTAACAAACCAACGGGAAAGAGAACACGAGGAAGACCACCAAAACGATGGAAGGAATGCTGGACTTCAACGTCGGAAGAGGGTTAAAACAGACAGATACCTACCTATATGGTTTAGTTAGTTAGTTAGCACTTTACAACCGCTTTTGAAAAATCAGAAAACACGCATAGTTAACGTGGCTTACACACGTGTTGAAAAGTAATTTTAACACGACTCTCTTTGAATATTTGAATACCTAGCGGATGCTGTCAATATGACAGCATTTTTGATTTGACAATCTGAGTTGACAGATGAGGGTGACGCGACAAGTACTTTTCAAAACACGTATTGAAAAGTGTATTTCAACACTCGTGTAATATTAATAGTTTCCATAAGAATCTAGAGAGTTTTCTGTGTCATTTTTATAGGTGGTCGTAGGAAAAATAATGTACCTACATTATTCATTGAAAGTACGTGCTAAATACCCCCTCGTTTAAAACTGAAACCTTCAACACTTGTTATGTAGTTCACTGTTTCCTACTGCTGAGCTTTTTTTTATCAATAAAGAGCCGAACGTATAATTTTTTCGTGGATTGTTTAAATATATTCTAATTCAATAAAAATTCAATAGAAATCGTAGCTGATGGGCGATTAATTACTATAGAAATGTATATGTTAAAGTTTGGCAAGTTATATATCTAGTTTTCATGTAAACCAAACATTTTGTAGGTAGGATAAGTAATAATTTGCTGGTAATTGTCCCGCAAAATTAGCATTTTTCTGCCAATCAGTAATAAGGCATTTATTTATTTTTCCACAATATAGTGTTCAAGAGCAATTACCCCCAAAACAGTTAGATACTTCTAGCGACATTTACAAAGTAAGTTATTTTTATAAAGACTATAAAATAGATATTTTTATAAAAAAAGGGATACACGAAAGCGCAAAAAGTTAAAACATTTTAAAGACGAGCCAACTGCTGTAGCTGGCGCCCTCTGCATGTAATAGCAAAACTGTGAGAAAATCTGAATTCCTCGCCCCAAAAAACTCCGACCACAAAGTCCTGACGAAAAAACAAAAACAAATTTGCAACTTTCGGAGTAATCGAAATATTCTTACATAAGGAATCTACTGTTATTCATTCTATGACCCTTGCTTATTGGAAGAATACAAATATAAAATGTGACGTTCAAAAATGCAATCGGAGATTTAAAAAAAAAACAGAAAACGATAAACGAGAAAACTATGAAAACGCTTTTAATTAAGGTTAAATATTGCTCAAAATGAAATGCCACATTTATATTTTTAACCTCCAAACATGTCGAAATGCTTAATGTTTTAAAAAAATAAATTTTTAACTTTCGGAATAACCGTAATATTCTTACATAAGAAATCTGCTGCTGTTACTCTATGGCCCTTGTATAGGAAAATTTCAGATATAAAATGTGACTCTAGAAAATGGAATCGGAAATAAAAAAACAATAAACAAGAAAATTGTAAGAAAACGCCCTTACTTAAGGTTAAATACGAGGTTAAATATTGACCAAAATGCAAAATCCCATTTTACATTTTAACCTCCATTAAGCCATAAACAATACGAAATATATATTTTAAGACTTATTTACCTATAGTTTTATGTTCCTTAATAATAAAAACATTAACTCTAAATTTGTGCTATCCACTTTTCTGTAGTTTGCAACTAAAGTTTTGCGATGCCAACCAAAACGTTCAGATACGCA
>MU195659.1:2781-15045 GCA_016904865.1 Pissodes strobi | reverse complement strand
GACGCTACATAGTCAATGATAGAAGAGGAATTGTTAGAAATCCGAGTTGGAGAGGTTACATGCATTGAAAGACCAAAAGAGTCAAAAATAGAAATTAATGATTTTTGGGCAGCACAAGCGGTAGCGTAGTCAATATTTAAATCACCGCACAAGATTTTCTTGCCTTTCACCGGCAGACCATCTAACAAGCTTAGCAGGTTATCAAAGAACAATTGCACATCGGAATTTGGCGCTCTATATATACAAATTACGTGTAAATCAAGGTTCTTATTGTATACAATGGAAAATTCAAAGTAGTTATCCGATTGGAGATGATCAAATTTAGTTACAGGTAAAAAGCCCTCGCTCAAGAAAAGAATCAGTGTTCCCCCATGAGTCGAGTTTTTCCGATTATATCTGGCTATTGTGGAGTACTTTTCAACATAAAGCGGTTCATTCTCACTCAGCCAGTGTTCTGTAATTGCAACTAGTTGGGGGAACCCTGATTCCTCCAAAAACAAGCACAATTCATCAGTCTTATTTCGCAATGAGGCAACATTAATAAGAACCATACTAAGCCTGGAGTCAGGATTAGTGGAATCTAGTCGCTCAGGACACGTCAAGCTGCTTAAAAATTTTTCTTCGGGGAGCCGCTGGAGAAGTATTTTTGGTGACCCTCTCTGGACTTCTGAAGCTGAATCGTCCTCTCGGAAACAACATGGGATCTGTAGGAACAAAGATCTTCTTCCACTTCAGTGTGTTTAAACCCATATGCGGCATGAAAGTCGTGGTAGACCTTACGTAAAATGTCATCCTGGATTGGCAGTCCTTCAGATGCTAGGAATAATCTGATGCTTATGTTGGTAAATCCCTCATAGCATACCGAGGCAGGTTGGTCATACAAATAGGCAAGGTACAACCTAATGGCTCTGAAGATGGCAGGTTCCCTTAGCCTTGCCATAAGGAAACGATTACTAGAGTCGTTAGACTTACTGGCGGCCTGTGTTAATTTAACTGTTGGGGGAGTCAGCGGGTCCAGAGAGAAGGATGGTTTATGGGATGATTCCTTAGACAGTTTAATTTTGACATCGCTCACAAGGGCATTAGTTTTGCAAGCAGCGATAGCTTGTTTGTCAGAAGTTACTGTAGTTACCTTGTGCGCGTTAGCTTCACTGACTGGAGAGGGAAAGTCCCGCAGGGTGCCAGAGGTCGGACTGCTAGCCACTTTCGCCTTGGAGGAGGGAGTTAGATAGAGCTCTGTGGTTTTTTTTAGTTTTGTAGTTTTCTGAGGGATTTCAGATTCCGATGACCTTCTAACTTGAGCCCCGGGTGGCCAGATATTGATGCCGAACAAATTCTCAGCGGACTTTCTTGATAGGGTCCCTATTTTAAATGTAGATCCTATGGAGTCATTGCACTGACTGACCAGGTTATAGCATCGAATAAATTCTGATGTTTTCAACTTTTCCTTCACATAGTGCACGATATTATTTGAAGTAAATCCTGCCGGGAGGTGTTCTACGATCACATAGTGCCATCTTTGCGCACTTCTATAAATTGCGGAGTTGGAATCGTCTGGGATTGAGGAAACTTCAGTAGGCAGTTCCATTTGAATGGAAGATGAAACAAATGCCGTTGACGTAGTTTGGGTGGAGCACGACGTAGAAGTAAAGCGTGTCATCGTAGGTAGAGCACTATGTTGTTTTGGGTTGGCAATTTTAGAATTTAAGTCCCTAACCAAGGTGGTAACATTTGCAAGGCTACTTTTTAAGTTGTCAATACCCTTCTTAATATCAGCGGACGAGGAATCTTGCACCTGGATCTTGATGGTTTCCTGTGTATTGTTGAGTAGAATTTGGGAAATAGTAAAGACATTCTGTTCCACTTCCCTTACCGATTTCAACAGAGAATGAGGGTTACAAATGGAGAACACCTCCGACATTTTGTGAATATTCTTCTTCTCCAAAAGGTTCCACTTAGATTCGTTATTCAATAAAATATCATACATCTCAGAAATAGTCGGTACACTGTTTGATAATTTACTCACACGGTCAGCCAGCGAGTCAAATATCTCCTGAGGAACCTGATTTTTTGATAAGTTGGAAATTTTGTCGTTGAGATATCTCAAATTTGGAGAGTCACACAGGGGACAAAAGAAACGTAGGTGGTTAAATTTCTCCAGCAGCAAGGTCTTGATAGTGACTTTGTCAAGGCCCGTACACTGCATACAGAAATATCTGCGACATTCACCACTGCAGCGCACTTTGTTATATTTGTCCTTATCGGGAAATTCTTTAAGGCAATTGTCGCACTTGTACATAGACATTTTCTTGAATCGTAAGTAGAAAAGAAAGAAAACAAAAAAGAAATAAATAAATGAAAATACGAACGAAAGCAAACACAAGAATTGACGCGTATTGGGTGACTGGTCACAAAAATTCAAACAAAACAAAAAACCGACGGTGCGGAGCACAGCAAACCCGACTGAACCGCACGACGATCAAACACACACTGTTTGTTTTATTTTTGTACGAAGTTTGAGTACAGGCCATTCACTATATAAAATTAATTTATTGGTTTTCTAATTTTGGGGTAATTTTTCAGTTGGCGTGTCAGGCCGATTTTGTCGTTTTTTCCTCAGAAATTCACCAATTGAGTGTGTTTACGTCATTTTTAAACGTTTTTTATTGGCGGAGACCTAATAGCAATCAGCTATCTTGCGGGACAGTGGAGCGATAGGGGTGCTGAGTGGGGTAAAAAGTGTATAAAAATAGAAAATATTCGATTTGTAAAGACGAATTTTGCGTAAATATGTGTTATTGTGAAACTTAACTGAACTAAATAGCCATAGTTAGTTAGTTATACGGTATATGTGACGGATCATGATTCGATAACCGTGAATTAGCCTTTAATTATAGTCTATTTCTAAATGACTGATAGCACAGCGAAAAGGGCTGGGGCCGTAAAACATCACAAACCATAGGCGCTACAACTTGCGTCTAATTTGGCTATACAAATAAGTTAATTTTGTTTTTACTATATTATATTTTGGAATTACTAGCTGTAATTATATTGTCATTATACTAAGTTAGTTGTAAAGTGTTACCATTATGCTATTATAATCATTAATGGTACCTGATCGCTTTATGGTTATGAACCCGGCCAATTTATACCTGTAAAAATATATTTATGTAAACCTGTCAAAAAAGGCATGCATTCATAGAAAAGTGATTTACATATACATGAAATAGAACACTCACTTCTGTTGTATCTGCCAGTGGCTTTTGCGACTATGCTGCCATATAGCGGTGTAGTCATTGAAATAACTTTCTGAATTAGCTATTTTAAGTAATTATCATTCCAAAATTTTATTTTTGGAAAAGAATTTGTGTAAAATCAGTCAAAAATTAAGTTTTTGAATGAGAGTTATTGAATAATAGCAATTTCAGCAAGTTTAGGAATACTGCGCAAATGTTTACTATTTAGCAAATATTTGATACCCATATTGGTGATAAATAAAACAATATCAATATAGGTAAATAATATGCATATTTATTAAATACTGATTTATTAATGATGTTGATAAAATCTGTTTTTCTTTAATCCCTAACTCACAAAATGAAATATTCTGCTAGGATATACTTAACTATGGTCAGTTGCACCAATATATTTCATAAAAATTCTAACTTTTGCACATTACATTTTTCCCGATAGCATGGCGGAATTTGTATGTAATAATTGGTTTGAGATGCGGATGACTTTCCACCAAACCAAAGGTGAATTTTCATCTGCTATACCTACCTTTTTCATAACATTGCCAACCTTTAACCTAGAATTTTGGCGCATATCAAATAAAAAACAGACTTCAATAACCACAGGACGATTTGGAAGGAGTCGACCAAACTACAGAAGTAGGTACACATAAGATGTTTTCGGCTCAGGTAAAATGTGACGAAAGTTGTTTATTTTCCAATGGCCATAGAAAAAGTACTTCTTATACACTTGTTCTCGAGGTAGCTGCTCTAATTTCTCATTCCGTATTCGAGAAATCCAGAACGTAAATATCTGTAACAGGTAAGTATTATTTAAAATGGTAAAATGCCATTATTGAAGAGAGTTTATACCTTCATGGTTTAAACAGTAGGCAGTACAGTGATTAGCCAAGGGCCACTGGTGTGGCCTTATAGTCAAGGGTTTCAATAAGTAAGAAGGTAATAAAATAACATTGATAACACAGGAATGTGCAATATTGGCCTTTTACAATACCTAGTGGTAAAATCACGGTTGTTTTTTAAGATGATTTATCAGATTAGTTCTTGAATTTTAATATTACCTAAATATGCAATTGACCTATAGAAGTGTAGTACATTACATTCTGCTTTGCGGAGACTCATACTTTTATGTCAAAAAATAAAATAGAGTTTCACGTGTTCAAAAGACTAACAATTCTGACAGTATCAATTCAGTTTCTTTTTCTCTTTTTGGGCACGCCTTGGATTAGTTTTATTTGGTTGCACCCCAGGAGCGAGCGAGGCGAGCGGAGGGCCATGCGCGAATTGAAGTATTAGTAGAATGATAAAAATTAATCAATGGGATAGTGGAGCTCTTTTCCTTAACCTTGTTATGCCACTGGAATATTTATAGAAGTAACACATATTTTTAACAAAATTCGCCTTTGCGAATTCAATATTTTGTATTTTTATACACTTTTTACCCTAATCAGTCTGGGCTACATTTGCTTAGCCTAAACTCTTTTAAGACTGTTATGTTGTCTTTCTTATCCATTTAGATTTTATAAAGTGGTTAAACGAATTTTGCCTGCATAAAAGGTAATTAATTATAACATAAAAGTGATCTGTGGCAGGACTGATAGGAACTTGCCGATTCATCCAAATAGGGAAATCTTAACATCGTACAAGTCAGTTACAGGAAGCAGCACAACAGTAAAACATATTTCAGCTAGGTTTCACCAGTGCAAAGTTAATTCAAAAAACAAACTCAATACAATTAGCTGGGTTCAGGTATTAAAATGGAGTTGGAGTGGAGTACGAGTGGATTTTCGTGCACGTGATCTTGTAGCGGAGTCAAAATGTATAGTCGAACGATTGGGAGTTGTTGACCTGCCATCGACAGACTACTGAAGGATTCAAGACGGCCGTTTTCTGTTTTCAATTTTAATTTTTAGGAAAAGGGTTTTTTAAGAGAATTCTGACACAATGTTTGCTCAATTACAATTTTATTAATGTTTTGTTACGTAGTACCTGTGACCCATCAAATATAACGGGGTACCTGTCTCGTCTACAACAGGACAATGCGGATATTTACTTATTTCCATATTTTTATATTCTTGGACTACACACTACACATGGCCAAAAAATTTGTGCATATGACCCAAACAAAATTCAAATTCTCAAGAAGCAAGACACAAAATAAAAATCGAAAATGACACTTCTCGCTCGATTCTCAAACTACGCAGGCTCACTCCAAAATCTTCCTTCTGCGAGGTGGAACTTTTGGAATAAACTCTTTTTACCCCACTCCGTAATAGTCGAACGCTGAAAGAGCTACTCCATTTGCACGAAAATCTTTACTCGAACGGCTGGAGCATTTTAGGTAATATGCACGGAGTGAATGGCGTGAGCATCCCGAACGCGCCTAAGAAATGCAATAGTATTTTGACATGACTGACATGACTTTTGTGAGGGACGTAGAAAAACGCCAGAAAAATGGCGATGCAAGAGCACAGCGGTGTAGTCACGAATTAAGGCAAAAAGAGGAGGGGATAAATCCAGTGATAGTTCTATTTCGTGTATATACATAAATTACTTTTCTATGGTTATTCTAACTGAGCACAGGTGCCCTACTATCAACACAAGAATAATAAATAACCAGAATCCAATGTTTCCTTATGGCTACGCCTAGTCTGCCGTGACCTCGAACGGCTCGATCCGCCAAAATTCCGCCGAAATTCGCCAGTGTAGGCGCTACGGCTGTAGTAAACGGATCGTCTAAAATACGGTAAAATTCTAGCTGTTGGAAATGCGCGGTTATACTTTGGATGCATTTTCTCTGGTTGAGTGTTTCGTGTTTTAATGGATTTTTGGACGAGTTAACTTATATTATACACTAAAATCGATTCATAGAGAGTAACCATAAAAACCATAAGTTAATAATTTGGCGAAATAAATATATTAGTTAGAAAATAAGTAATTATATTTATTAGCATCTTTAATATCTTAGGAATTATTAAATCGCTGAAAACGTCAGTATAAATAACTAACCGAAAGTTGATTGGACGACTAACCAAAACTAACCAAATCTATTAAAATTGATTATAACGTATCGGAACCGGTTCTGAAGTACCAGATATCTAGTGTATAAAGTTATGAATCCTATAATTACTATGGTTACAATTGTATTAACAATCGTTGTCATAGGAAATATTTCAAGAATAAAGTTATCCATACTTTCAGAAACTGGGCATAAGTAAAATAAGTAGATACTAAGTTCTAAGTACCACACTTGGACGACTAATCAAAACTAAACTAATCTATTAAAATTTATTAGAACGTATCGTAACTGGGTCAAATGACTAAAATAAGTTGAAACTAAGTGAAACTAACCGTAAGTTGATTCAACAACTAACCAAAACTAACCAAATATATTAAAATGTATTATAACGTATCTTAACCGGTTTAAATGACTAAGTAAAATAAGTAGATACTAAATACCACACTTGGACGACTTATCAAAACTAACCAAATCTATTAAAATGTCTTGTAAAATGTATTATAATGTACCGGTACCGGTTCAAATGACTAAAATAAATTGATACTAAGTGAAACTACCCAAAAGTTGATTGGAGGACTAACCAAAACTAACCAAATGTGAATGTGAATTTGAAAAATACTGATGGTTTGGAAAAATTCTTAAATAAACGGTACTAATTTCTCGCTTATTGGAATTAAAAAAAAAAGTTGGAACATAGCTGCACCACAGAACTGAAAAAAATTGAAAGGTCAATATTTTCACTAGTAAAGTGGCTTTATCTTATTTTACCTAGGAAAACAAACAAGTGCATATTATTTGCCTTAGGTACTAATTGGTAAATTAGTACAGACTTTGAAGGAAATCGTTGGAGCTGTTTCCGAGAAAATCGATTTTGTTTATTTTTCTCAAGAGTAAAGGGACTGCACCTATTTTTCACAGAAAAACGGGGTTGTACGTATTATTTGCCTACTAAATTGTAAACATATAGAGAATCTGAAGAAAATCGTTATGGCCGTTTTTGTAAAAACCAATTTTTTTATATTTTACTTTATATCTATCCTTAATTGTAAGGGAAAGAAAAAATTTATAAAACGTCTGGAGATATCCCGAAACTCATAAATAACCAACGTAGCAGCAGAGCTGTCACCTTCAGTGAGATTTAAATCATTTCTGTGATTTAAATACATTTTTTGATTTAAATACTTTAGGTTTAAATATTTTTTGTGTGTGATTTTTAATTTATGATTTAAATCTTTCTGTAAAGTATCTTTGATTTTTGATTTAAAAATAGGATTTAAATCTTTCTAAAGAGTTTTAAATCAGTAAAAAGATTTAAATCTTCAAAAAAATTTAAATCCTTAAAGATATTTAGATTTAAATCATTAAAAATATTTAAATCATTAAAAAGAGTTTAACTATAATAAAATTTAGCAATAAATACATCCTAAGTGTTTTAGTTGTATGTTTATTTTGTATTTTGTAATGAAATTTTTTTTATGCAGGTTACTTAATTTTCTTTTTTAAATATATATTGGCTATATGGCAAACTTTTGTATTATTGTTTCTTAAAAATGTATATTCCCGATAAAAGTTTCTGCGTCATAAACAAACCCCTTACGAAGTAATCACTATGAAATAAGCAAACAAAATACCATAGAAAAACCTAGCTAAAAAGTGAAATAGATTTTTCCGCCAGACAAATATTTCTAGAAAAAATTCAAATAAAAAATAAAAAAGAGGATAATTGAAATAATACGATTTTGTCAAATTTCAAGTTGATTTTATCAAAAAGTAATTCCCAAAAAGAGCTTGTTTTTTTTGTGTTTTTAATGGAATTTTTGACAATTATTTAAAAGGTGTGTGTCAAAAATTCGATTAAAAAAAACAAGGCTTAAATAACATTTTAATTTGGTTTTGTATGTTATTTTGATGTACCTATTTAAGATTTTATTGTTTTTTAAAATTTAGATTGGGCGACCTCACATTTTTTTTTCACTCAATTTATATAAATAACATTTTGATTACGCTCTAAGGGGTTTTTAATGGTACACAACCAACGACCTCATTTCCTTGACCATAATTAATTCTGAGTTTTATCCACAATACCGAAACAGAATTAGATGCGCGTTTCGCTAACCATGCTAGCATCATCAGGAGATGATTAAAGCTCGTTAGTTTTAATCATGTCCTGATGATGCTAACATGGTTAGCGAAACGCGCGTCTAATTCTGTTTCGGTATTGTGGATAAAACTCCGTTTTAGTGCATGCTGTCGAAGGTTCCCAACCCCAACATAGTCATTGTACATAACCAGCCAAATGGTTTAAATCCTTATTACATTTTCGATCATTTTAGGAAGTATTTAAATCTTTTCAAAAGATTTAAATTTTAAAAAATATTTAAATCTTTTGAAAAGATTTTACCATAATCTCGTTCTCTACTTGCTACAATGAAATCGTCCAACCCCTTTTCCTTCACTACAGTCGTTTTGGTTCCGTCATCTAACGATCCTTCACACTCGCGGGACATTTTAAGCGGACTAATAACACTTGTTTTATTGTTTTACTACCGCGGCTTCGCCCGCGTTGAAAAACCTGAAAAAAACCCAAACTAAGAAATTAAACAGATGTAGACACCTAACACCAGAAATGGAAACATTCGAACATTTTATTGCTTAAAGGTGACAGAAAAATTGAAATAAATAAAGAGAAAAAAGGATTTAAACTATCAGTAAAAATTATATTTTTCTTTTATTTGAATTGCTTTTTTATTAAGTTTATTATTTTTAAAAACATGTGCGAAACAGCAGATGCTTTATTCAATTTAATACTGAGCTGGCCGCCGCGTGCCGGTATTTACTTATTGGAACGCCAGATGACGTTAAATGTCATTCAAATGGAACGCCAAATGGCGTTGGATTCTATTCAAATTTCTCAAACGATCATATATGCCTGCATCAATCTTTTGCCCCTCAGAATTTTTTTTATATATATATAAAGTGTCCTTTGTCCTTTTCCTTTACTATACTTTAATCTGTAAATATCTGTACAAAATTTCATGAGGATCGATTGAGTAGTTTACGCGTTAAAGCGCAACAAACAAACTCACATTTGCAGTTATAATATTAGTTTGGGTTATAACTAAGAGTCCTTACCAATGCAACAACTACACCTCTGGCAATTTTTTAAGTTTTAAACGGCAACAACTTTACGAAAACTCAACAATTTTACGGCACTCTAACACAAACAACACTTTCAAACGCCAAAGATTTGACACTTAATGATCAATCACAACATTACATTTCTATGGTAACAAAACCCCCGTATACATTGTCCACAATATACTCTTAAAAATATCTGTACAAAATTCCATGATATCTTACTTTTTAATGATCTTCTACAGTTAAGTACATCAACGCGAGCGAAGCCGCGGATAAAAACTGTGCTATGTCGTTTACTATACTCTTGAAAATATCTGTACAAAATTTCATGATATCTTACTTTTTAATGATCTTTGACAGTTATTTAAATACATCAACGCGAGCGAAGCCGCGGATAGAAACTGTCCTATGGTCTTTACTATACCACAGGTTAAGTACTCTTTGACTATACTCTTGAGAATATCTGTAAAAAACATAATGATAATCGATAGAGTAGTTTACGCGTGGAAATTAGGATTAAAACTAACCGTAAAAATCAACGCGAGCGAAGCAGCGGGTAAAAACTAAAAGTGTCCTATGTCACTTACTATACTCTTGAAAATATCTGTACAAAATTTCATGATTTTACTTTTTAATGATCTTTGACAGTTATTTAAGTACATCAACGCGGGCGAAGCCGCGGGTAAAAACTATCCTATGTCATTTACTATACTCTTGAAAATTCGATTTTCAACTGTCAATATTTCAAAAACCGTTAGAGATAGGTATAGGACATTATTCATGAAATATGTCTAGACTTTTTCGCACAATCCAACTATGTAATAATATACAGGGTATTCCATTTAATAAAACAAGAATGTACGCCGTAACTCTTTTGTTTAAGGTTCAGTTGTTTTTTAAGCGACATTTTAAAATTCTACAAAAAAAGTTACATCGAACTGCTATTTTCGTTTCCTCCAAAAATACAAGGAAAGTCAAAAATAATGCCCTGTTCAGTCCTCGTTCGCGGACCCTGTACAAGCTTAAAATGAATCCGATCATTCCAGAAGCAGAGGTTCACTGTAGTATTGCAGAAGCTGATAAATCGATGTTACAACTGTATCATGAGAAATCGGGACACCAAGACAAAAGGTACGTAAGAGCAAAACTTAAGATAGAGATGGGAACCAAAGTCAAAATGGACCAAGAGTTCTGTGAAGCATGTATTTATGGAAAGATGCATAGGCTTCCTTTTGGTACAAGAGAGAGAGCTACCAAACCTGCAGAGTTAATATCAGCTGATTTAGTGGGACCTTTTGATTTATCATTTCAAAAGTACAGGTATCTTTTAATTTTTAAAGACAACTATACGCAGTTTAGAATTAGTTATCTTTTAAAAAAGAAATCCGAAGTTAAGGATAGATTAAAAGATATGCTGCAGGCTGCAGTTGGTAGAAAACACAGGTCATTCGATAAAAGAATTATTGTCAGATGGAGGCGGAAAGTTTGACAAAAATGAGGTTAGATCGTTACTAACTTGTAGAGGTATAACGATAAGACTAACAGCGCCATATACACCTCAACAGAATGGCGGTAGTGAGCGAGAAAACAGAACAACTATAGAAATGGTTAGAACATTTAAGTTTTCCAATCCAGAAATCGAGTTTCCACCAGGACTATGGGCAGAATTAGTCAACCCAGCCATCTATGTATTAAACAGAACTGGTAAATCTACAGTAGAAAACGTTATAAGTTATGGTATGGAAAAAGACCAAGAATAAAGCATTTAAGGATAATTGCTAGCGCTTGTTATTTCCATATTCCAGTTCAGAAAAGGCAAAAAATGGAAAAGAAAGCAATGAAAGGCTATAAGGCTATCTAGTAGGCTATGATGGTGATGAACGCTATAGAATTTGGGTAAAAGAGAAACATAGAGTTTTTGTTTCAAGAGATGTTAAGTTGCAAGAGAAACGAAAAGTATGTAAAGATAAGCTCTACAGACCAGAAAAGCACAGATAGATATATCGAACTTCCCATGAGATCGCAAGACAGAAATACGGATGAAACTAGAGCACAGATTGTAGAAGAGTTACCAGAACAGCAAGAAGAGGATGGTGTACAAGATAGAATTTTGGAAACTGAGATAGAAGATGTGGAAGAAAGTGAAGGTGAGGAAGAAAGTTCTTCATACAATTTAAGAAATCGTCAAACTTTAAAATGCCCTGATCGTTTTGAAGAATGCATTCACCTAGCTGATGTAGAGTTAGTATGCACGATTGAGACTCCTCAAACATATAAAGAAGCGCTTAAAACCAGGGAAAGAAATGAATGGAAGAAAGCTATGGACAGAGAAATGAGTTCATTGATAGAAAATGAGACTTGGGAGCACACAGATTTGCCAAATGGATTTAACGCTCTTCCCTGTAAGTGGGTTTACCGAGTAAAAATAAATCAAGATGGAAGCATAGATAAGTGTGGCGGCTTTACGTCTCCCACACTTGCCTTGTATATAACATTAGAAATTAGTCTGTATGCTCCATTTTTGTACATATCACACTGTATAGATTTCGCCTTAGGTAGTTTTTATTATATTAGATTTTTAGGTTTTTCCCTCAATAACGCCGACATTGTAAATATGCATTAGCCCTAGAAAACCCTCCTTGTAAAATATTAATTTCATATCGGCTAGCCTGAAGCTCATAAACATCGACCCTTGTAAAGGTAAAATATATTCAAACTTTTCCATCATAAAATCCAATCAGGAAAAACCCAAGTATAGGTAGCTCCGAAGGTACCTCGAACGAAACGGCAAAGAGATCCGGATGAAGAAAGGGAAAAATGAGCCGACGAAGGGACATGATTCTACTGGGAGAATCA
>MU195657.1:2920-15045 GCA_016904865.1 Pissodes strobi | reverse complement strand
CATCAAAAATATGTACTATTCAATTAATCAAAAAATATATGCGTTCCCTGCCATTGAAGCTATCATCTTCTACATCGGTTGTTTTATACATGTGGAGCAGAACCTTAGATGTTACATCCGTTTTCAAGGTTGTATGCCACAGTTATAATTATCCAACAATAAGAGGAAGCTTGCTCGTGAATTACAATAGCAATTCAAGGGCAAGAAATGGGCGAATCGTTGCAGAAATAAAACGATTAAATATTGCTCAATACAAGAAATTTTCGAATCACTAGAACACGAAGAATATGGGTTACAGAATTTTGCATTACTGGTTTAAGGTTTGAACGTTTTTTTTTTTATTATTATGAAATGAAACGCAGAAGGCCGAGGAGGTAAATCATTTTACCGCCAAAAGTATCGGGAGTAAAACGATAATCTAAAATGTTTATATTTCATAAAAGTATTAAATCTCTAAACGAAAATTCATATTCTACCAGGAGCGCAGATGGCCGAGGAGGTAAATTATGTTCCCGCCAAAAATATCAGGAGTAAAACGATAATCTGAACTATAATCTGCTTTACATTTCCTAAGTTTTAAATTTCTCTAAACGAAAATTCATATTCTACCAGGATTGCAGAAAAAATTCTCGAAAATTCCTATTCTACCAGGAGTGCAGAAGGCCGAGGAGGTAAATTTGGTTTCCGCCAAAGGTATCAGGAGTAAAACGGTAATCTGAATTATTTTCTTGTTTATCATTAAAAGTATTAAAATTCTCTATACAAAAATTCATATTCGACCAGGAGCGCAGAAGGCCGAGGAGGTAAATTATGTTCCCGCCAAGAGTATCGGGAGTAAAACTGTAATCTGAGTTATTTTCTTGTTATCATTAAAATTCTCTTAACGAAAATGCATATTCTACCAGGAGCGCAGAAGGCCGAGGAGGTAAATTATGTTCCCGCCAAAAGTATCAGGAGTAAAACGATAATCTGACATTTACAAGATCAATCGACTTACCTGTAAGGAAGACCGATCGGAATTATCCTTCGCATCTCCGCCGTCCTTCATTACACTTTGTAATATACCAACCGGTACAAGTTTTAAAGAAGTTATCAAAAAACAAGATGATTCAGCCGTCCCAGGCCCGGTCGCTCGAGCTCGTCGCCCTGTTGCGTCATTACAATTTTGGTTCCTATGAGATTTTTGATTACATCGCATTTGGGATGATAGGGAGAAGGTAAAGACTGGGTGGGTTTGTAATGAAGGACGGCGGAGATGCTCGGATAAGTCCGATCGATCTTCCTTAATGGTAAGTCGATTGATCTTGTAATTCTCCTTCGCATCTCCGCCGTCCTTCATTACACTTTGTAGCTGTTTAAAGTATTTGCGATGTAATCTACATTAACTGAAAATTGCGATTTTCTGTAGTTTTAGATTTGCAAGACCCATTTTATAAACTAAAATCCAAATTCCAAATAGACATTCGATGTAATAGTATACATATGAAGGTATAATGTTTAACGCTTAACTGATATTAATTTATTTGTTAACTTATTTTTAATACTATACCAATATTCTTATGTAATATGATAATGAGTTGGTAAGTAAGTTATAATTGTAACTTAATATTTATATGATTCCTTAGAAATTATGGTTCAATAAACAAGATGCAAATTCAGTGGGATTACCCGCGATAGGTTTGTTATAGAATTTTGAGAATACTTTTGATTTTTGTGTCCAGCCAGCTATCTTCTGAGTGGTTGTGATGTAACTTCCATTCTTGAGCTGCTGAAGTTGCCACGTGTCGCGTGCTGCGTGCCCCAAAGATTTCCGTGTTATACGGCTGGCTTTTAGTATTGACTTGACTCATCTGCTAATGATTTGACTGCTGGCTGGGTGATAGGGCTTTTTGTGAGTTTAAATTTTCTTTGGTTTTGTTATTTATGGTATCGATTGCATCTGCAAAGGCAACGATCTATTAGCATATTTACCGTATCTATGAATGCTGTAATTTCTGTTTTTGAACAAAAAAATAGGTATGTTCACTAGCTGCAACTGCAATTGCAGACAGTGGAGGGTACGATCGATTGTATCTGCTAATACAACGACCTATTCACCTTTTATTGACTGGTAGCACCCTTTTTCCTTTTGTGCGTTCTATATAAGTCTCTAATAGTGTGACTATACATAATTCAGGTTGATTAATAAAATAAGGTAATATCAATTTTTTTTTTTTTTTTTAATATCCAAATTAGAGAAAGTGCAGATTTGTGTGTTTGTGTGTTCATGGTAATGTAGGATATGACCCCGAAGACAATTGAATGTTTAGGAACTCAAGAATAAGTTTACGGTTATTGTTATATATTTCTTATACTCGATTTAGATATAAGTTCGGAATATGCCTTTTTGTCCGAAGCGACCTTTCATGTCATCGCGAGGAAACACTCGAACCGAACAACCTTGACGTCATGTGGCTCAAGTTCGCCGCCAAGGGATTAACCAAGTTTATATGTTGTCTCTATCGCCCTCCGAGCGATAGAGCCTACCAAAACTTTTTCTCAACACTAGCTACCACCTTTGACTCAATACAGGTCGATCACCCTAGTTCAGAAATAATCGTTCTGGGAGACTTCAATGCCCACAACACCAACTGGCTCAAACATCACAACAAGACCGACAACGAAGGTAGAGAGGCTGAAGCATTTGCCATCAGCTGCGGGCTTACTCAACTTTTAGACGAACCAACTCGAATCTCAGAGAGGGGCGAATTCGCCGCCCTCCTGGATCTTTTTCTGACCACCAATCCTGACCAGTACAAGGTTACAGTTGGTCCGCCATTAGGTACCTCTGACCACAAACTTATTACAACGGTTTGTGAGTTGCCACTCATACAGAAGGATCCACCATTGCCTCGCAAAATCTGGCATTACAATTCTGCAAACTGGGACGATCTGAGGCAGTTTTACCTAGATTTTCCTTGGCTCGACGTCTGCTTTGCCACTGACGACCCGTCAGACTGCTGCGAAGAGATCATGCAAGTAATCTCCTCAGGAATGGAAGCATACATCCCAAATTCCATCAAGTTACCATCAAAAGGAAAGCCCTGGTTCGACAAAAGATGCGAAAGAGCTGTAGGAAGGAAACAGCAAGCCTATAAGTACTGGCAGCAAAATCAGACCGCTGAAAATCGCAATTATTTTATCGAAGCGAGAAACGAGTGCAAGCTTGTGATCGACGAAACTAAGGACAAACACAATCAAAGGATCAGGAATAAACTTTTGCAATGCCCCAGTGGCTCCAGGAATTTCTGGTCGGTAGCAAAGGCAGTAAGTAACAACTTTACAAAAACGTCTCTCCCACCTTTGACGGACGAACGTGGCATCACGGCGACTACAGCCAAAGAAAAAGCAAACATGCTCGCCAAAATGTTTTCATCGCACTCTACCTTAGACGTGCCCCAAAGCAAGACTCTCCCCACTATACCGAACATCAACACCACCATGGCAGAAGTCAAGTTTTCTCATCGTGATATTCGCAAAATCCTTAAAGAACTAGATACGCAAAAGGCATCAGGACCGGACGGAATACCTGCCATCGTGCTAAAGAACTGCGCCAACGAACTAACACCTGTTTTTTCCAGGATTTTTTCTCTTTCTTACAGAAAAGGGATTTACCCATCCTCTTGGAAAGTCGCTCGAGTGCAACCTGTTCCAAAAAAAGGCAAGAAAACCACGCCCTCAAACTATCGCCCGATTGCCTTGCTTCCAATAATCTCCAAAGTCATGGAACGTGTAGTCAACCAGCAACTACTCAAGTACCTCGAGAGCAACAGAATAATCAGCGATAATCAATACGGCTTTCGCAAAGAGAGATCGACAGGAGATATATTGGCCTATGTCACTCATATATGGAGTAGGGTAATTGAAAACTACGGAGAGTCTCGAGCGATTGCGTTGGATATTTCAAAGGCATTCGACAGAGTTTGGCATGACGGACTGCTCAACAAACTGCCGTCCTTGGGACTGCCCGCCTCTCTCTGCAGCTGGCTGGCCAGTTTCCTTAAGAACCGATCCCTACATGTTGCAGTCGATGGACACATCTCGGACACATTTACCATCAACGCGGGCGTGCCTCAGGGCGCAATACTTTCACCAACTCTGTTCCTCATCTATATTAATGACCTGCTGATCGAAACGAATAATCCTGTTTACAGTTTTGCAGATGACAGTACCCTTGTCTCCCACTTTAGATCAGAAAAACCCTTACCAGCGACTGAGACTCATCACCGCAGACAGGAGCAGATTACAGCAATTAATCAAGACCTGGAGAAAGTTCAAACCTGGGGCGACCGAAATTTGGTCCAGTTCAATGCAGCGAAGACCCAAGCAGCAACGTTTACTAAGAGGGCCAATACAGCGGGCCCTGACATCATTATGGCAGGATCGACCATTCCTTCATCCTCGTCAATCGGGCTGCTGGGTGTTTCGGTCAACAGCAATATGTCATGGCATGACCATGTTGCTAACATCGCAAAATCAGCCTCCCAGAAGCTTGGTGCGCTATTTCGCAACAAGAAACTCTATACACCGCAGCAGTTGCTCTTGCTGTACAAAGCGCAAATAAGACCGTGCTTAGAATATTGCTCACATATCTGGGGTGCCGCACCAAAGCATACCCTAAAGCTGCTGGATTCCATTCAGAAGAGGGCTGTGCGTCTAGTCGGCGATCCGGAGTTGATCCGGAATCTGGATAGTCTGGAACATCGCAGACATATGTGGCTGAGATGTCTCTGTTTTACAGATACTTTCACGGCAGATGTTCCCAGGATTTGGCCCACATAATCCCGCCCCTGGCAACTCCTGTCAGGCAGTCCCGACAGACGGCAGGAGCGCACCAGTTCGTCGTACAACTAGAAACACCTAGAACATCGCTTTACCAGAACTCCTTTGTCTGGCGCACTGCATCACTGTGGAACTCACTTCCAGGACATCTGTTTCCCACTAATTACAACCTACAAATATTCAAGAACCGTGTCAATCAACATCTTCGCACACACACCGCTCGTCGAGCGCCATAGGATCTACCTTTAGTGTGTGTGCCACTGCCATAAAAAAAAAAAAAAAAATTTGTTGGTGCTTACAAAACCAGAAATTCCCACATTTATTGTAAATATTTCCGTATTGTTTAAGGGTGTTATCTGTCAATGAAGAAATAATCACTTTTATCGCTTCATTAGGTACGCTTTGTTGTAGAAAAGCTCTCTGTTTCCAGATTGATTTATGAAGCGTAAATATAGATGTTTTTGCCTTCACACCATTTCGAAATAGCTTTTTTATTACGCATGCATCATAATCAACGATTATCGCACGCTGCAGCGTGCATAAAATAATGTTTATGATGCGCCTACTTTTTAAAAGGTTGCTATAGAAATATTTGATCATATCAAATGTGACAGATTAATATATTCGTCAATATATACCTTAAGTTTAATATTTAAAACATGTTTGAGATTATGATGCATTCGTAATAAAAAATAGCGTATGATATACGTGTATAAGAGGCCTTTAAAACCCTTGCGACTTACAAAACACTCCGCTGCGCGTCGTGTTTTTTAAATATGTCGCGCGTGCTTTAAAGGCCCTCTTATACACTTATATCATAATATACTATTGTTATACTATTTAATTTATTGAATCGTACACTGCCCATTTTGTTTATGCACGATATAGCCGTTGCATTATCAATTTAGAGAATAGGGCAATTTGACAGGGTTTTTTTTTTTCAAAGCATTTTAAACCGAAAAAGGCTGTTTTAAGTTCTGGATGTTTATGTGAATGCCACAGTCTTTTCTGTTCCAAAAAACCCTTGTGATTTTTCCCATTACAGAAAATGCCCCAATCGGTTCGTGAGTCGTCTGAAAATATTTCTAAAGAAAATTTATGTTGAGAAAAACTTTGAACAGACATTATTAAGTTTTTTAACCATCAATTCCAATCTTCTTCCATTGTGAAAGTTATCTTAATTTTGAGTCATATTTCCTATTGTTTAATTTTAATGCTAAGATTTTTTCCCTCTTTAAAGATTTTATGTGTAACCAGCCATACCGTACAGCTGGCCAAGCAGCAACTAGTTTTCCGACGAGTTGTGCAAATAATCTGATTTTACAGTTATTCTTTTTCTTAATGTTTATGTCTTTATAAATTATTTCCCTTTTCTCTTGAGTTAAGGCTATTGTCATGTAGTTGTACTAACCCTAAAAAATGGGCATTGTTGCGCGGGAATAACTACGCTTTTTTCGGAATTAATTGTTAATCCTAAATCTTGTAATGTTTGTGTAATTTTATTTCTACTTTTAAGCAATTCTCTTTTGAATTACCAATAACTAACCAATCGTCTAAATAGAGTAGAGAGAGAGAGCTTTGTGAAAAGATATGGAACTCACTCTACATAAACCAGATGGAACGCAATTAAACTGGTATAGTTCGCCCAGCCGCTGTTGACCCTCGAAACGCATGCAATTGCATGCGTTTCGAGGGTCAACAACGGCTGGGCAAACTATATAGTACGTTGCAAAAATCGACCTTAAAAACTTCCTATGACTACTGTGTATTGGAATAAGGAAATATGCATCTTTAAGATCAATTTTCCCGAGAATGCGTAATTTGAAATTAAATTTTGTGCCGACCTGTAGTCTTCGAGTTTAAAATGGGATGCTGTCATATACATATACCTATTTAAGTTTTTAAGTTGGCATAAATCGTTATTTCCCATTGAGTGACTACGACGATAAGAATTCGCCATCCACCGATTTACATTCCTCGACAGCCACGATTTCTAAAAGTTCATTAATCGCCGATTGATACTTGGCGATTTCACAGTTCTTAGACCCGAATTTATAGTCAAACCTTGAGGCTTCCCTGATTAAGGAAACATTAGAATTGAGTATATTTAATTATTTGACAAATATGTCAGGTCTATTCTAATAAGATTCTGAGGCATGCTTAAGGTCTAAGGAAGCCTCAAGAAACAACCATAAATACGGCCCTTAATGTCGCAACGTACTTTGCTAATCTGGAGTGGTATCCTTGAAGGGGATTTTATAATCTTGTACCCACGTTATTGTTGAACTGTTTATATTTAATTCCTGCCAATTTTGAACGTATACTATTAGTTCAGACGGTTGGCCAATTTAAATTATTGAAAAGGAGAGCTAAAACCCACGGACTAGTTGTTTCTGTAATTGATAGAAGTAGTTGTTTTGGCGTGCAGTTGCCGGATTTAGTACAGTTTCTACTTTAAGATTTAATTTTGGTGGTCTGTGAACATTGCAGCTGGCGGATACTGCTCTATCATACTGTTTTTTTTTTTATTATTTAGTCCCTTAAATAAGTAATGGTTCCATCTAAAAACTATCTGGGTATGTAGTTGTTTCTGATGTTGGTAAGTCTCGATTCGAATGAGTTACTTCCTCAGCTAGCATGAGAGGATCTTCCAATGCATCTGCAAATGCAAAAAAAAATCCTGGTTTTGCTACTTATGGTATCGACTGCATCTGCAAATGCAATGATCTATTAGTCATATTTACAACATCTGCAAATGCTGTAATTTCTGTTTTTGAACATAAAAATAGCTTCATGAATATATTCACTACCTGCAACTGCGATTGCAGACAGTGGAGGGTACGATCGATTGTATCTGCTAATACAACGAACTCTTCATCCTTTTGCGTGCTGCTTAACCCTCGTTATGCTATCGACTGCATCTGCAAATGCAACGATTTTTAGCATATTTACAGTATCTGCAAATACTGTAATTTCTGTAACGTAAGGAAAACGGGATATGAGGAACCATAGACAAGAACTTGCATGTTGTCTTCTTATGTAAGAGGGTTGCAATAGTATGGTGGTTATTTGTTTTTGTATCTGCAAATACATAGCACTATACCGTTTTATTTTTGTCAGTACATAATATCCTTTACATCGGCAAATGTAGGGATATAGTGTGCCTCTAACTACTTTTACATAATATACCTACTGGGGTGGAGGCTGTTGGGGGCCCTTCACATCTGCAAATGTGAAGGCCAATTTTAGTTAAAGTTATCCGCATCTGCAAATGCGAATTTGTAAATAGGTATTATTATTAGTTATTAACATCTCCTGCAAGCAATGTTTACTCCAATTTTTTCCCTCACCGGACGGCTCATGTCAACACGAATTGTTTAAAAATAATGCGTTCCGGTATTACATTGCTTCGACAAAGCCGAACGATAACATTCCGCCTTTTTCCCTTAATTTTGGGTTAGTTTTGGTTAGCACTTTTAGTTCTTGTTGATTGAGCCTCCGTTGCGAGCAAAGCCAACGGAGGGCCATGCAAGCTATAATAATACCCAACTTGGGATTTAGTAGCTCGTAAATTATGCGTCAGCTTGCCTTTGTGGCTAGCTTTTAGAGGTTAATTTCGTGAGAAAAGGACACTCTTCGACTTACTCAAAATTTTAATTTTTTATTTTATTTTTATTTTTTTGAAAAGTATTTATTAATGCAGTAATACCAATAATTACAGTATACATAGTCCTTAATCCTCTAGACAGTGTTTTGAACACTGGTATTGAGGATAATTGCATTTTAGTAATAATAACAGTATGATTTCCTATAAACTCTCTAGTATTGTGGCTATGAATATCCTTTGAAAATATTATGATAATATTTTAATTTTGAGTTTTATTTATTTTCCTGTAAATAAGTTCCATACTCTTAAATTTTCATATAGATCTGCAGTATGAGTCAATGGATCATAATTAAATATAACTTTGTTTTTTGTTTTGCAATATTTGCATCGAATCGAATTGTAGTTTATAGTCCCACATGTGCCCCATACGGGGATCAAATATCGAAAAACGAATGATACGAAGGCATTATAACCATTTGTTTCTATTTTTATATTCCTTTATATGGTATAAACGTTTTATTCTATGTAAAACATTGATAAATGTGCAGGCCGACCGGTATATATTTCCTCCTTTTGATTGTGTTATTTAAACACTTTTTGTGATTGAATAGTATATTTCTTTGGTAGGATGTACGATTAGACGAGATTACTAGAGAACGGTTCGAATAGCTCGTATCGTTAACTGTTGCTTATTACTTATATTCATTTCGATATAATATATTTCAATTCCGAATATATTGTTTGAGTCTGTGTAATTGTGCAAAGACGACAAATAAATGTGACAATGTTTTGTCATGCCCTCGTATATAAATAACAGTTTGTTAGTATAATTCAAATCACAGTGAGCACATTTAATTTTTGTTTACTGCTTCTTTCGCATTTTTGACTGTAACCCGTTCGCACTCTCTTTTATTCTAATAAGTATAGTTAAAACTAACTACTAAGTTTGAGAGTATCTTCCATTTCAATTTTATTAAGTAAAAAAAATAAGGGTTACAAGTGTCATATTTATTCATAATACTCAGTTTAGTATTATACACATTTAGTTTGCTTTTATACAAGAGATTCTGTTTTCATATATTTAAGATAACCAGGTATTTATGTATATTTGAAATTTTGGCATATAATCTTATATGGACTCACCCCCTGATTCGCTTCTCCCGATGCATATTGCCTCCTTTTTTCGCCTCCTTTGCGAGCAAGACGTATCACTAACACTTCACTATACTAGAAATACGATTTCTAGGCATTTTTCTTCTTAAAACCAAAAGAAAGAACCGATTTACGGATTCTTGCTTGTCACCGACCGGTACAAAATTGTAATGACGCATCAAGGCGATACATGAGCTCGAGCGGCTAGCCAGGGTCGGCTGAATCACCATGTTTTTAGATAACTTCTTTAAAAATTGTACCGATTGGGAAAAAGTTGTATACTACAAAGTGTAATGTGGGATGGCGGAGATGCGAAGGATAATTTAAGTTATCACTTGTACCACATCTTCACATATTCCTAGTCTATTTCATTATAGCCAGAGAAGATAATTTAGATATTGAACAGTGCTTTTTTGCAAATAAATTTCTGAAAAATGGAGTGTAACATTTCGACTCACATTCAATTTCATCAAAAATATGTACTATTCAAATAATCAAAAAATATATGCGTTCCTTGCCATTGAAGCTACCATCTTCTGCATCAGTTGTTTTACACATGTGGAGCAGAACCTTAGATGTTACATCCGTTTTCAAGGTTGTATGCCACAGTTATAATTATCCAACAATGAGAGGAAGCTTGCTCGTGAATTATAGTAGCAATTCAAGGGCAAGAAGTGGGCGAATCGTTGCAGAAATAAAACGATTAAATATTGCTCAATACAACAAATTTTCGAATCATTTTGCATACCTGGTTTAAGGTTTGAACGTTTTTTTTTATTAGAAAATGAAATGCAGAATGCCGAGGAGGTAAATCATTTTACCGCCAGCATCAGGGGTAAAACGGTACTCTGAATTATGTTCTTGTTGATCATTAAAAGTATTAAAATTCGCTAAACGAAAATTCATATTCTACCAGGAGCGCAGAAGGCCGAGGAGGTAAATTATGTTCCCGTCAACAGTATCAGGAGTAAAATGATAATCAGAATTATAATCTGCTTTATATTTCCTAAGCTCTAAATTTCACTAAATGAAAATTCGTATTCTACCAGGAGTGCAGAAGGCCGAGGAGGTGAATTATGTTCCCGCCAAAAATATCAGGAGTAAAACGATAATTTGAATTATAATCTGGTTTATATTTCCTAAAAGTTTTAAATTTCTCTAAATGAAAATTCATATTCTACCAGGAGTGTAGAAGGCCGAGGAGGTAAATTAGATTCCCTCCAAAAGTATCAGGAGTAAAACGATAATCTAAAATATAATCTGGTTTATATTTCATAAAGGTATTAAATCTCTAAACGAAAATTCATATTCTACCAGGAGCGCAGAAGGCCGCGGAGGTAAATTATTTTCCCGCCAAAAGTATCGGGAGTAAAACGATAATCTGAATTATAATCTGCTTTATATTTCCTAAGTTTTAAATTTCTCTAAATGTAAATTCATAATCTAACCAGAAGTGCAGAAGACCGAGGAGGTAAATTATGTTCCCTTCAAAAGTATCAGGAGTAAAACGGTAATCTGAATTATAATCTGCATTATATTTCCTAAGTGTTTAATTTCTCTAAATGTAAATTCATAATCTAACCAGAAGTGCAGAAGACCGAGGAGGTAAATTAGGTTCCCGCCAAAAGTATCAGGAGTAAAACGGTAATCTGAATTATTTCCTTGTTTATCATTTAAAGTAGTGCTGGCAACCGAAGACGGTTTTTCGGATAGTCGGTTAACCGGTTTCGGATTATCCGCGGTTTTTCAAAAAACCGAAACCGGTTAACCGGATACTCGGTTAACCGATTACCCGATTTCTCGTTTAACCGAATAACCGGTTTCTCGGTTAACCGATTAAACGATTATTCGGTTATCTAGTTACATGGCACTGGGCCACCGGGTTCACAAGTAATGGTAAAAAAGATAGAAAGTAAAGTAAAAACTGGGTATTTGGAATCGTAACATACCACATACCTACTGGACGGTGATTATATTTGGAAATGCTTTTAGAGGGCGATTGAAAAATAATATCTACCTTTAATAGAATACCTTTATATTTGTTTAAGTTTTAAAAAATTGTAATATTTTTTCTGCTCTGAATTTATATCGATTCTAATTTGTAATAAACAATATTTTTAATTTAATTATTACCTTGGGGTTTATTTCAATAACGACCAAAAACTGGAATAAATTTGGTTCACTACAATTTAATGATTGTGCCCTAATCGGCAGGGAAACTGAACTAATGGAAATATGCTTAAGAACAGATTATAAATTATGATTAGCCTATGATGACTGTGTATTAACCGATTAACCGGTTATCCGATTAACCGGCTATCCGATTAACCGGTTATCCGGATACCCGGTTTTCACTATTATTCGAATACCCGGTTTTATCCGAAACCTGTTTTTATGAAAACCAAATAACCGGTTTCAACTTTTCACGGTTTTTGCCAGCACTAATTTAAAGTATTAAAATTCTCCAAACGAAAATTCATATTTTACCAGGAACGCAGAAGGCCGAGGAGGTAAATTATGTTCCCGCCAAAGGTATCAGGAGTAA
>MU195656.1:3815-15046 GCA_016904865.1 Pissodes strobi | reverse complement strand
ATTCGGAATTTTTTAAGTTTTAAGGCGGCATTTTGATCAGCATCAAATTCCGCAACTTTGCCTCCATTTAACCGACCTCGTATCTCTTCTAGTTTCCGAGATCCCAATGATGAGGCTCGAATTTGGGACACCCTGTACATAACCAACCAAATGATTTCAATCTACATTTTAGATCATTTTAGGACGTATTTAAATCTTTTCAAAAGATTTAAATTTAAAAAAATATTTAAATCTTTTGAAAAAATTTAAATATTTCCTAAAATGATTTAAAATGTAAAAAATTTGAATATAAAAAAGATTTATTATTTAAATCTTTCTTTATATACAAAACAATCTTTAATTTAAATCGTTTGTCCAAATGAAAAGTATCTTTGATCTTTGATTTAAATGATCTTAAACAGCTCTGCCCCAGGAACGCCACTGGAATTTATATTTTTAATCTGATTAAGACTAAATGAGCTGCTGATAATTACAGATAACAATACCAAATTTCAAGAAAATCGGTAAGAGGATATTTAAGATATTAATAAAAACCGATTTTTTAATAAGACTATGGAAATGTAATAAACTATTTCTTTTCCCGGAAAACGAAGCAAGATACCAAAGCAATTCAAGAAGCAAAAGTGTTATATTTTTAGTTACTCAAAACGAAAAAAATCTAAAATGTTTAAAAAAATCAGTGGCACACATAATTTTTGTCAATAATATTCGGTATGATGCCTCCTGGGACGCCACTGGACTTCATATTTTTAATTTAATTAAGACTAAATGAGCCCCATATTATTACAGATAAGACTACCAAATTTCAACAGAATCGGCAGATGGATGTTTAAGATATTAATAAAAAACCGATTTTTTTTTAAAAGTTTGAAAATGTAATAAACTGGTTTTGATTTTTTTCTCGAAAACAAGGCAAGATACGAAAACAATTCAAGAATAATAATAATATGAAAAAAATATAAAATGTTTAAAAAAGTCAGTGGCGCATTTTTTGTCAATAATATACGGTATGATGCCCCCCGGGACGTCACTGTACTTTATATTTTTAATCTAATTAAGGCCAAATGAGTCTCTCATTATTATAGATAACACTACCAAATTTCAACAAAATCGGTAATTTAAGATATTAATAAAAAAACGATTTTTAATAAAAAGTGACATCCTGTATCTTGGAAACTCTGCATTTCCGGACCCAGGTTCATATAACAAAAATTCATGTCTTCTTATGTAGAATCCTGAAATGTCCATATTCGGCATATTAGCCCCTATAAGCCAAATCTAAAAATACTAATCAGATTATTGAAAAAACGATAATTGGAAAAGAAACTGTGGTTTATTTAGAAACTTATTGAAATATTTATATAAAAACTTATGTTTAAAGAATAAGTTGACTATTTTTAAAGCCTTTTGTTTTTTGAGAATTAGCCGAAAGTACCCTAGTGGGGAGGTAGTTTCAGCTACATACTACATAAAGCTTTAGTTAACAGTAAAAAAGCTAAAATTTTGTTACATTATAACTTATCTTACATTTAAATTAGAAAAGTTAACATTAAATTTAAATACGCTCGATGTTCGAGCACTACCTTGATTTGAAGAGAAAGGCAATACAGCTGCAATATATTTTTTTCCTATTGTTGAAATGTCCTCGACAATAGGAAACAGGAAGCTGTTTATATTCCGTTTACGGCGAATAAATGTTACCTGATATTTCTCATTTTGAGAAGATGTAACTTTGCCCACATAAAAGATTTCCGTCTTGGAAACTACAAATTTCACAAGAACAAACGTTCGCACCCCAATATTCTCATTTTCAGATATGAGTTTTAGGTCCTCAAAATCCTCTTCATCATCTGATGAACAATCATTTAAAACAACTTCAGCGTTTGACTCGCAGAACGTGGGTAAAAATACCCACTGTCTTCAAATCTTTCTTGACTGATACCTTCTTCTGTTTTAAACTTTGTTTTCTTTTTCGTTCTGCTTCTAAACTTTGTCCTTTTTCGTGGGTGTCCGTATATACTGTTGACTGCGCTTTTCTCTTTTTATTTTTTTCCTTTCTTCAATTAGTACCTTAGGATATGGCCTAATTTGACACAATGTGGAAGTTGATGTAGAAACCACGGATGGAGAAGAGGCCGATGCGAGGGCCGATGTCATCTCGTCAAGGATTTCTGGAGCATGGTTTGATAAAGAAGGAGCTGGTAAGATTGTTTGGGTCTCCAATTCATCCTGATGGACGCTAGCAAAATTACCCATTTCTTTATTTTTCGTCAATGGTTGGTCAGTGACTTCGCTTGGCATAAAGTCTGTATCACTGAATACAAGTCCTATAGATTCCATATATTCGAGCAGCAGACCATGTCGAACCCGATCAAAGCCTTCTCGAAGCCTATAAAGCATAGATAAACGTTCTTTCGAAACTCACAGTACTTTTGGAGAATGACCCACATGCAGAGCAGGGCCACTCTAGTTCCCAATCCATTCCGAAATCCAAACTGTTAAGTTACGCTCACATAATGCGTACATGCGATTTTGAAGAATACGTAGTAGGATTTTAAGAGTGTGACTCATCAGGCTAATCAGTCTGAAATCGCTACATTGGCAGGGCTTGCTCTTTTTCGGGATTGTGATGAAAATGTATTCTAACCAGTATTAAGGTATCTGCCCAGTGTTATAAATTTGGTTGAAAAAGGTCGTCAGGTATGCAATGCTGTCTTCATCCAACAGTTTAAGTAATTCGGCGGGAACCTGATCTGGCCCAGGTGCCTTGTTGTTTTTTGCTTGTCTTATGGCTTTCTGAACTTCTGCACTTAGAATATACGGACCCCTCCTATTTAGATCTTCTCCGAGGGGGTGCTGTTGGTCTTCACGATTGACGTCCTCGAAGAGATTCAACACATAGTTATCCCACTCTTCGCAACGGTGATCTAGATCGGTTATGATTTTCCCACTGGAGCCTTTGAGTATACTTGCATTTCTAGTTGTTTGTATTCCAGCTGTGGCTTTAAGTTTTTTGTGTAGACGAAAGTCATCATGTTTCCTTTAGAGTTCTTCTATTTCTTGGCAAGGGACTTTGAGCCAAGCTTCTTTGGCCTCCTTGATCTTATGTGCTTCGAGGTTTTTTTCTTTATTCTTGTTCTTAAGGCCTCTTCTTTGCTCTATCAGCTCTAGAATTTCTTGTGTCATCCACTTCTTTTTAGCTGTTCTTTTCGGGCGTGGAAATAGGTCCGTTGCAGTTTGAACAATGGAAGTCTTTATCACGTGAATGTTAATCGGAATTTATATTATAAAAAACAGACTCGAATAGCCAGCAAAAAATTTACACAAAAACTTACCTTAGATTACACTAAACACTACTGGATTAAATACATATATTAGGCCTCAAAGTTTTACCGCTGAAACACTGTTAAGGCCGAACACTGCCTTGCTTGACAGTTTCGAGTAAAACAAGGGGCCAAATTCAAAGGTAATTCCTATTTAAATAAGGTAGCCGAATGTTCCCTATGGCCGAATGTAGACTACTTTCCCCTATAGGAACGACTTTTTAAAACTTTAATCATATCATGATTATTTATTTAATTAATTCTCCTTACTTTCTCTATTGGCAGTACTTTTCCTGGAGGTAGCAAGTGACTTTGGTCCACTGGGTAATTCTAATTCTTGCATGTGGCCGGCATAGTACTTGGTAGAATGCTGCCGATAGTCCAGCACGTGCGGATCCGCGCCAGCAACCGTCAGAAGTCTTTGAACTGCTGCTGGATCTTTGCACATCAAAGTGTAGAAGTATGGCGTCCTGCCTTCCTGAAATTGATAGTATTTATAAAGTCAAAAATAAACCCAATTTTGATTACATTTTAACCATAAGCATCTAAAGCATATAAAGTAAATATGCATGTTATGTTGATTGCCGAAAATTGGACTTTTCTTTGACGACACATGGGTTTTATTAGGAATGAGAATTGATCTACCTTTTGTGTCATAAGTTTGTGTTATTGAACAAAAATTGTTGTTTCGAGAAAAGATGCTGATATTATTGTAAAAATGTTATGATTTTTAAGAAAATGGTCAACAAAACTCTTAATTACTTAATTGAAAGATACCTCTAAGACAGCACGTTTGAAAAACCGCTATACGGCTGGTCCGGTAGTTGTTCCATCATAGGGAGGCATTTATGCCTCTAATTAGGTGCTATAAACCTTGCGTGCAAAGATATATCTCGATAGAGTACCGGCCTCTATAGCTAAGTAAGAAGCATGCAAAAATTGGGTATTGTATCATATTAAAAACTAAATTGTTGGCTAAGAACCCAACTTTCAAGTATGCCTAGAACTGAGAAAATATGGAGAAAAGTATAAAGGTGTCGTACGCAAATTGAAGTCACCCTTAAAGGAAGTTAATCTGCATAAATGCTTAAAACCGACCCCCTAAAACAGTATGACTCGAGCTCAGACAGAGGTTACTGATGGTTAACTGCATCAAACGCTTTAGGCAGATCCAGACACGTAGGTATCGTTTATTATTCAACGAATTCAGAATACATGAGAGTCCTGACATGAGGCACGAATGGTTGATTTATCCTTAGAACCGGATATTCACTCTGAGGACGACCTATCGCAATCGATTGTGGTTGACAAGATGCTTTCCACCAAAAAAGCAGCATAGATCAAAATCCATTTGACCGGCGGTGGTACAGGACAAAAAATATGAAGACAATTTTCCATTTTTAAGAACTAGAGAATCAAAAGCACAAACAGAAGTAGGCATATCAAAAATGGCCGAATTTTAAAAGCACGAACGGTAACAAAAGTAAAAATTAAACGTGGAGAGAAAATGCAACCTTTTAGATCTTATGTAAAACTCGGGACTAAAGCAAACAAAACAATACATGTAGAAGCATTTGTAAAATTTGACGTTGTTTGGGTTAGTAAACAACGTCAAATTTTACAAATGCTTCTGCATGTATTGTTTTGTTTGTGTTCACATTTTTTTTTCGAAATTTCAAATGTATCAAATCAACCATTTAATAAAACTCATTGCAAGTAAAACCACCATGGACAACGCATCTAAATTGATCTTGAAGTATATATTTGATAAATATAAATATTGTTGTAAGCATTTATGATACTTTCATTTTGGAAATTTGGAGTGTCTGTTTTTTTTTATAACATTCGGGTGTACCTGGTACTACTTACCGAATCTTTTAAATTGACAGTCTGTGGAAATTTGTCGATGAGCCATCGGTAGATTGACTTCAAGTCGTAGTACACGGCTTTATGCAGAAGACCTATGCCGCTTTCGTCTTTGGCCATAACCAGTTTCTTCTTGCGTTCTGGTTCCTCGTCCAATATCGATTGGAGTTCGGCTAGTCTGTCGCTGTTCAATGAATCGTGGAGCAACGAGATTTTTGACTGGAAATAAATATAAGGGTGTACTCAAACTTAAGAATCACAAAAAATTAGGTCAGCTCGCCAAAAGTTGTATCTAGCATCTTGAGGGGATGCTAAACATTCAACTGAGAAATGCAATTTATGTTTAGGTGTAAAAGAGGCAAGATATAAATGAAGAACTAAAATTAAGTATTCTCTCATAAACCACAATAAGCTAGAGTTAGGTAGGTCCTAATAATAATATATAAGATAAACTCCCTGGAAACCGTTCTTAGTGCAAAATAGGCAGAACTTAATTTTTTTGATAAGGCATCGATGTGCCAGTCTCACTTTAAATGGTTGTCCACAACAAGCCTCAAGACTTTCACAGATTCAACGACGTCACTAATGATGTTATTAAGCACAAAAGATTGCAACGTACTTTTATATGACAAAACTTTAGTTTTAGAAACGTTGAGGAACCGAAGACGAGAATCGGACCATGATTTAATGGTGACTAAGTCACTAGATACAGATCTGTGAGGCGCCGTAATATCGGTGTTCTCCAAGGGAAACTAGTCTCGTCCGCAAAGAGACAGACTTTACCGCTAATGTGGAGAAAAGCAATGTCGTTGATAAACAACCAAACAAAATAGGGCCTAGTACTGAACCTTGGGGTACTCCACAATCTATTGGCTTCCAAGAAGACATCGACGTATCAACCCTGACAAGCTGACTTCTGTTATTAAGATACGACTTAAACCATTCGAGAGGCCCTCCTCTGACTCCGTAGTACTGTAATTTGTTATTATGATTTACACAATCGAAAGCTTTAGAGAAATCACAGTAAATTGTTGCTATAAAATTATGGTTGTTCAGGTTGGAGTATACATAAATAAAGAGGGAAAATATAGTATCATTTCACATGCACAAATACTTAAAATCCAAATTGATGGGCAGTAAGTATTTTATATTTAGAGGGAAAAGCCATTTTTTAACCAATCATTCAGTAAATATACCTTAAAAGAATTGTTGGTTTTACGCGCAACATTTTGGCGCCCAACGTGGGGCCTTGGTCCCGACTGATAAGCATTGGCCTTTTGGCATTGGCCTTTTTATTTTGGAAGAATAGTTATATTTTGACACTGATTAAGTTTGGTTGAGAGATTCAGTGGTTGTGCCGTTATTTAGTGATTGTTATTAAGTGTTGGTGAGAAGTGACAGTGTTGTTATACTTGTATACATATTTTTGTGTTTATCTGTTTGCCACACTAGTGTTGTTTCATCATGTCGCGAACAATGCATGTTAATAGACTTAGTCAAGATGAGCTTACATACGAACTCGCTGTCAGAGGGATTGCAGCTGGTAATTGTGAGGATATGAGACATCGCTTGTCACTGGCCCTTCAGATGAAAAGAGTGGCGAAAGCGTTAGATATCCAGAATATCCTTTCAGTTATGAAGAGGATGCCAAAGCTGTGGGCAAGAAGATTAAAAAACTTATAAGGGATATAAGTAAATTCAATGGAGGAAAGAAAAGCGGTGACTTCATGAAGTTCCAGAGTAAGCTGGCCCATGACTTGATCATATGGAGCCAGGGTCTGACCAAGACAAATGTAAGTCTAAGTCAGAATGGGTTGCCATGACTCTTACATTGTTGAAGAAACTTGATGATCAAGCGACGAAATCTGAGGAGAAACAGAGTGTTCCTCCCACCTTGGATATTTTGGAAAATGAAACTGCTGGACCGTCGGGAATCGAGCGGAGCGCTCATGATAGCAGCTCAGATGAGGAGAGCGACCACAGTTTCAATGCGAATCTGAGGCGGGCAGTCAATTCTTCTAGTGTAAACCAAAACACGGGTTCAGCCAGTGTGAGAATAGTACACCCAAGTAAATGGAATTTGCAATTCTCGGGTGATAAGAAGGGAATTTCACTTAGTTCATTTCTGGAGAAATGCGAAGAACTTCGTGTTGCAAGACATGTCCCGAAAGAAGTGCTTCTCGAGTGTGGTATCGACTTGTTCATTGGTAAGGCATACCAATTCTACATGGCTTATCGAGACGAAGTTTCTACGTGGGATGAGTTCGTCGATCTGTTGCGGGAGGAGTTCCAGCCTTGCAACTATAACGGGAAATTATTCGAGGAAATACGTAAAAGAACGCAAGGACAAGATGAGAGCATCGGGATATACTTGGCTGTAATGTCAGGGTATTTCAAACGACTTACCTGTCCTATTTCGGAGGATGCAAAATTGAAAATTTTGGTAGGGAATTTAGCTCCATTTTATCAGAGTCAGTTAGCTTTGGTGGATATCACATCTGTAGGTCAACTCCGTACTGTATGTAGACGCTTGGAAACGAGAAGAGAGTCTGTAGAGAACTATGCTCAGCCTCCAAGGCGTGGGAATTTGTTGGAGCCTGATCGGGCGTACGTTCACGAGGAACCAGATGTAGCTACCTGTAGAGTGAAGGAGACTGAAGCAACACCACCAGTAAAAGAGGAAGTGGTATGTTTCCGTTGTAAGAAACCTGGCCACAGGGCTATTGGATGTGCGTTACCAAAACCGAAGTTTTGCTTCCGATGTAAGAAGGAAGGGGTTACCGTGAAGAGTTGTCCGAATTGCAAGTCGGGAAACGCCGGAAGGCGCTCCTAGGTCAAGTATCTGATTTAGCGGGCGCCGCCGATGATTTTAGATTACAACCAATCTTAGACTTTGTGTTAGAGCACGCGCAGAACGACGAAAGACCTTATCTCAGAGTAGACATTTTAAGCAAGGAAATCCTTGGTCTTTTGGATTCAGGAGCATCTCGCACCATCCTTGGTGGACCTGGTTGGAAGTTGATGATGGACCTAGTGCTTTCACTTGACAAGAGTCAGACGCCAACTTGTAGGGTGGCGAATGGACAGCAATGTCGTAGTATTGGAGTATGTGAAGTCCCTATAAAAGTGAGAGATCGAGTTCGTCTGATTAAAACTCTCGTTATTCCAGACCTACCGCACACTTTGATCTTGGGTGCAGATTTTTGGCGTTCCATGAGTGTAGTCCCAGATCTCAGGCTTAACGAATGGTTCTTTTCAGACCTGCCGGAAGTTACTACGGTTGAAATACCGAAGGGGACTGTGTTGACTTCAGAAGAAGATAGACAGCTGAAGGAGTTGCTGGATAGAAATTTCGATTTTATGGGTGATCAGCTGGGTTGCACGGATAAAGCAGAACACGTTATAGTTAGAAAATCAAGACCTATTAAGCAACGCTACTATCGTGTATCACCAGTCATGCAGCAACATATAGACAAGCAATTGGATGAGATGTTAAAGCTTGGAGTCATCGAGCCATCTGAGAGTTCATGGTCATCCCCTATCGTCATGGTCAAGAAAAAGGACGGTTCACAAAGGCTATGCGTGGACTACAGGAAACTTAATTCCGTCTGTGAGAGGGATAGCTATCCATTGCCACAGGTTAGCGACACCTTGGATAAATTGCGAGACGCAAAATGTCTTTCCAGCCTAGATATTAAGTCAGCCTATTGGCAAGTACCTGTTGCGGAGTCATCTGAACCGCATACCGCTTTCACTGCGCCAAATAGAGGACTGTTCCAGTTTAATCGTTTGTCCTTTGGTCTCCCTAACGCACCTGCCACCTGGCAGCGGCTCATTGACAATGTTCTGGGTGCAGACTTAGAACCACATGTGTTTGTCTATTTGGATGACATTGTCATCGTGACGTCAGACTTTGGAACTCACCTAAAGGTCCTTGAAGAAGTATTTAGGAGACTTCGTGAGGCGAACCTCACGATAAGTAGAGAAAAGTGTCAGTTTTGTAGGCCACAGCTGAAGTATTTAGGATACGTCGTGGATAAGCATGGTTTGCATATGGATTCGGAAAAAGTCAAAGCCATGTTGGAAATCCCAGTTCCTCGGAACGTTAAAGAAGTGAGACGTATTGTGGGTACATTCTCTTGGTATAGGAGGTTTATCAAAGACTTTTCTACGATTATAGCACCGATCACTGACCTATTACGGAAGTCTAGGAAGTTCGAATAGACACAGCAGTGTGAGACAGCGTTTAGGAAGATTAAGGAATGTCTAGGTGAAGCACCAGTATTGAGCTGTCCTGATTACTCGTTACCTTTCGTAGTACAATGTGATAGTTCTGGGTATGGCATAGGCGCGGTTTTAACTCAACCACAAACGGATGGTACAGAACGAGTTATAAGCTATCTTAGCCGCAGCTTAACTAAGCAAGAGCAAAATTACTCGACCACTGAAAGAGAATGTCTTGCAATTCTATGGTTAGTTAATAAGCTACGACCCTACTTGGACTTGGTTCCGTTCTCAGTAATCACGGATCACTATTCGTTGGTATGGTTGCAGAATATGAAACAACCTACTGGAAGACTAGCGAGATGGCAAGTTCAGCTTCAACAGTATGATTTCACCCTTATCCACCGGAAAGGAAAAGAACATGTTGTTCCAGACATGTTGTCCAGGGCTGTTCCGAAATTGGATGCTGTACACACCAATCAATCGCCGACGCCAGTAAGAGATAAATGGTACTTGAGAATGATGGAGAGTGTCAAAGGTAATCCTTTGAAGTTTTCTGGTTGGAGAATAGGCGATAATAAGATGTGGAAATTTGTAAAATGTGACTATCCAGAGTTAAGACCGGAAGTAGACAATTGGAAGGAAGTAGTTCCTAAGGAGGATAGGAGGAAGATAATAGCTGGTGCTCATGAACCACCTACATCGGGACACATGGGTGTTTATAAGACTTTTTCACGGGTAGCGGAACGATTCTATTGGCCAAAAATGAGAAACGATATTTCCAGATTCGTTAGCCATTGCGACACTTGTATCCGTCATAAGGTACCACCCGGACCACCGAAAGCAAAAATGGTTACCCATTCTAAACCTCAACGTCCCTGGGAAGTTATCTCCACCGATCTAATTGGACCTTTGCCTAGGTCAAAGCATGGCTATAGTTTCTTGTTGGTAGTGACAGACTATCACAGCAAATTTTCACTCCTTTGTCCTCTTCGCAAGGCCACGTCGGAAGATGTTGTTCGTTTCATAGAACAGAATGTTTTCCTATTGTTTGGAGTCCCTTCTACCATTTTGTGCGATAATGGACCGCAATATCGGGGTCGACCATTCCTAAAACTAGCTGAGAGATACAAAGTACGACTGAAGTTCAATGCGAACTACCATCCACGTGCAAATCCGACCGAGAGAGTGAATCGAACACTGAAGATGATGTTACGAATGTATATTTCTGACAATCACCGTGATTGGGATGCGAACTTGGATAAGATAGCTTGTGCTATTCGCACATCTGTTCATGAGACTACGAAACTTAGCCCTTACTTTGTGAATTTTGGACGGAGGATGATTATGTCGGGTGATGAGCATAGAAAGAACGATATCCCAGAAGTGGATGGTCGAACCGACATAAGTGCAGAACGTCGTGGTGAAGTAATGGGTAAAGTGTTTGAAGATGTCAGATTGCGTCTCGAGGCTGCAGGGAAGCAGAGTGTCGAGCGTTATAATCTTCGTTGTCGTCATGTGGAATATCTTCCCAATCAGATTGTCTATGGGAAGAATTATGCTCTCTCGGATGCCAGTGAATTTTTCGCTAGGAAGTTAGCACCGGAGTATCTCGGTCCGTTTCTCATTAGCAAACGTGTGTCTCCATGGACCTACGAATTGAAGGATGAATTAAGAAATTCAAAAGGAGTCTGGCATATCAAGGATTTAAAAGATATTAGTGGCGACGAATAGAAGAATAGGCGCCGGCCGGAACGAGACAGTTGCTGGTGGCGTCATTTACAATTTCTAACATCCAATCTGTTCAACGCATTCAGT
>JAEQML010073285.1:0-15046 GCA_016904865.1 Pissodes strobi | reverse complement strand
ATTCATCCGGATTCCGATTTTCCAAGAATCCATTCGTCCGATAAACTTTCAACAACAGTTCTCGGTGGCCTCTTATATGGATAAACCACGCATATAGGACAAATAGGCCCATCCACAGAAATAGTCAAGAGCACAGTGATGTTTTCTTTTTTGTTTCCCTTTCACTTCATAGAGAATTTTGAACCCTTTTGGTCCAAGGACCCTTCCAGTTTTCGGGCATAAACTAAAACCGCTTTCGTCGGCATTAAAAATGTTCGATGAAGATGTTAAAATATCGGTTGCCCCAATGCTCTCCAAAAATTCTCTCAACTTGTGAAACCAGGATTTGATATATTTTTCAATCAATTTTGCTCGTGATTTATCTATTGACTCGGCAGTTCGAGCCGAAAGTTGAGGGTGCATTTGAAGAAACGATGTATACCATCTTTGCCCGGTTTTCCATTCTTAATGGGGTCGATATGTTTTCTTCAAGAACTATTTTATGGGCAGCATTAAGAAGTTCCTGCTTTTTAATTGGAACGCCACATTTAGCCAACTGAATCAACCAGTCAACTATCTTTTTCTCACTTTCTACAGTTAAAAACGGGTCAGGTCCCATCTTTCTTGGCTTATCAGGATCACGTCCCTTAGTCCGGTCCTGTAGAGTTGATCGCGGAACCCCATATACTCTGCATATTTGCCTTATTTTCGCGCCACCTTTTACCACATCTAGTGCTTTTTTCAAGCTTTCCTTCGAGTATGAGTATAGGTAGTTACTTTTTATAGTTAATGCAAAAAAAGATTTAAATAACTTGATGTAATATGTTAATATAATGGATTAATGGATAAATAAAAAAAATATATTTAAATTCTGCCAAATTTTATTGTTGTTTTTCAAATAACTATTATAACATTTTTAAAACAGTAGTTAAATGGAAATCAAAATTTGTAAAGTTACTTATTTTATATGGTTAATACAAAAAAAAATTAAAATAGCTTTATCTAATACGGTACTATAGGAATATGAGTGTTTGCATCAATCTCAAAAACTCCATTAGTAACATTGCAATATACACATGCGTTTGGTATGGTTATATGGTATACTGATCTTGAACAAATTACACACTTCAAGTCGTTGATTGAATATTCCATTCTCCTTTTATAATGAGTATTAATATGTTTATGAATAGTAGAATTTTGAAAAAAAATTACATGAAGCGACAAACGAAAATAACACAATATGTGCTCTTCTCTATCAGGAAATGTTACAATTGCATAACTCTGCGTTATGCAAAACACTCGGTCAACAAAGCTAACGTCATTAAAGTTTTCCAAAAACATGACATTTCCATCTGCATATTCATCTTCTGCATCCATTTCAAGTTTGTCTGGATTGGATGGTTCTGCTTGAGTTTCCATGAAATTATTGACATCATGTTCACCTATATATTCGAATCTTCCAATGTCTATTGGGTCCAAATCATCAAAATTTATAATTTCCATAACTCTGTCCAAGTTTTGTGGATCAATTTCCACAATATCTTCCATTTTATATTGGATATAAATTTTAAGACTCTCCTTAATTATGAAGGTATTTTTTTACTTCTAATGAAGATGTATTCAAATATGCCCTCGAAACTTCTTCCTTGGTTTCTTCAAAAATTATTGCATTAAAGTATCTTCTACAAACTGCACAATTTCCCTTTCTGACTGTCCACTCTGCCAAACACTGAAAGCAGCTCTTATGATTGCAAGACTTAGGAACACAAATTTCAGCCTTTTCCATTAATTTGAAGCAAATATCATTTTCTATACCTTGTTTTTCTACAGACTGGTCTTCTATAGGATTTTTCTTTTCTATTTTAATTTTTTTCACCACTTGCTTTTTGCAACTACTCTTTCTTTTTCTGGTATTAACCATAATATTATAACTTTAGAAATTTTGAATTAAAGTTGAGAGTTTTATAATAAGAGTTAAAAGTGGGGAATAAAAGCTGAAGGTTACATACTAAATGTATCGAGGTTATACAAAAAGCAAGACCTTATTTCATGGTCGGGGTGTACAAAAAGCAACACCTTATTTCATGGTCGGAGCCTCCTCAGTAGGCGGAGTGTTGACCGGTCGAAAACCGAAGCGTAATTCTACAAGGTTACACGAACCGAAGCGTAATTCAACAAGGTTACATGATAGGGTGAAACAACGCTCTTATATCTTAATAGTAGAAAAGGAGAGGTAATATTTTAAGATTCTACAGGAAGGCACAAACTTATTTCATGAGGAGAGAGACTCCTTAGTAATTCAAATAGAGTGGAGCCTCACGGAGAAATAAATTACCTCCTCCGTGAGGACTCACTCTCTTTAACACACTACTGACCCGTTATCTTGATAGTCTGGAACATCGCAGACATATGGCCGAGATTTCCTTGTTTTATAGATATTTTCAAGGCAGATATTCCCGGGATTTGGCCCGCATCATCCCGCCCCCCGCAGCACCTGACAGACGGCTAGAGCGCAGCCGTTTGTCGTACAACTGGAAACACCTAGAACGTCGCTTTATATGGGCTCCTTTGTCTGGCTCACTGCATCACTGTGGAACTCACTCCCAGGACATCTGTTTCCCCCTAATTACAACCTACAACTGTTTAAGAACCGTGCCAATCGACATCTTCGCACACACACCGCTTGTCGAGTGCCATAGGATCTCTCTTTAGTGTGTGTGCTACTGCCATAAAAAAAACATATGTTTAATCTTGATTTTAGCACATTATGTATAATAACATTTAATATTTAAGGTACACATAGAGCAAAATATTTAAACTCGCATTTAAAGTCACATTCTTGTATGTTAAGTAGTGTAATCGCTAAAATGTGTAAGGAATTCCGAAACATTTTTGCAAGTCGTAGGCTCTTCTTCTCTGTGTTGACTTCCTAGAAATGTTATATTCTGCAAGTCATTGTTATGAGTGTCATTTGCGCTTTAATATGCCATTCGAACAGAATTATTGGCACTATTATTGTTGATAAAGGGCAGATTTGGAGCATTTTGACTACTTCTCTCATCATAAATGTTGATTTTCGATTACCTTGAGATATTGCCTAATCGAGCTTCGAACAACACATCAGGTATAAACTTTTCTGTCACGATTGCTGCTTTCTTAGGCTGATCTCTAAGTTTATTGGCGAAATTTTACCAATAATTTCAAATTTGTCCTCTTCTCTATCTAACTGTAAATTTACCTTTTGCAGAATATCGTCAGCAGAGCAAGATTGCCTTTTTCCCTTTTTGGAGTTTTTAAACTTTCAGAATTGCTATTGTTATTTTTGTTCCTGACAGATGGCACACTAGATATTTTAATGAAGAATAACCAGAAGCACTTGACCAGGGGCGATTAGGTGGTGACAACATGGGTTCATCATTGTAACTGGAAAAAAATGTACATTTAGGCGAGGCAACACAGGCCAAAAAAACGGTGTAGGCGAATTAACTCCCGGGAAGCTGGAAATGGTTTTAATCTCTAAATTTCCATATAAAAGAGAGTTTTTTTGCAATTTTCATAAGTTTTCTGCTTCTGCTTTATGATATTTTAGGACTTGCAATTTGTTCACTAATAACTCCTAAAGGGTGTATTGCCAGGAAAATTTTACTCTTTAATAAATTAAGGCACATATAATTCTGCGTCGAATTTTATGCACTTGCTTTAATTTAGGTAAGAGTAAAATTTTTCTAGCAATACACTGTTTTGGAGTTATTAATGAAAAAATTACAAAAGTCCGAAAATGTCGAGGTTGTCGGGACACCCCTCAAAAAGCATAAGCAGGAAATTGATGCAACTTGGCAAAAATCTATTTTTTACATGGAAACGAAGATATTAAAACCAATTTCAGCTTTCTGGGAGTTAATTCGCCTTTATAAAACCCTATTGTCGGGCGTATTATTTTACTAGGTGCGGCTGGGATACTTAAAAAATTTGTTAACAGAATATACTTATTATGACACATCTTTTTCGGTTTCGCTTTGTAACTGTTTAGGTAGTCCTTGTTTCTTTATAACTATGTTGGGGTTTGGACGGCAAATTTCACTAAAACGGAGTTTTATCCACAATACTGAAACATAATTATTGCACTCGACGCTCGTTTCGCTAACCATGTTAGCATCATCAGGAAATGATTAAAGTTTTAATCATCTCCTGATGATGCTAACATGGTTAGCGAAACGCGCGTCGAGTGCAATAATTCTGTTTCGGTAATGTGGATAAAACTCTGTTTTAGGACTTGCGTCTTTGTTTCAGTTTCCAACGAGTGAAAATGAATGGAAAGCAGTAGAAAAAAGTTTCGAAATCAAATGTAATTTTCCCATTTGCTTGGGGAGTATAGACGGAAAACACATACAAATTATTCCTCCTGCTCACAGTGAATCTTTTTATTGAAATTATAAAGGTGCAAACAGTCATATTAATGGCCATTGATGATGCCAATTATGAATTAATAATGGTCGACTCTTACAAATGGAAGGGTATCTGAAGGGGGGTCATAGAAAGAACAACATTTTATGAAAAACTATCTAAAGGTCAGCTCCGCATACCCCAGCCATCAAAAGTGGTTAATAGTAATGAAACATTACCATAAGTATTTATTGGTGATGAAGCGTTTACCCTCAGACCTGATTTTCTAAAACCGTACAGCCAAACAGAACTTGACAAAGACAAGCAAATTTTTAATTACAGGCTATTCAGAGCTCGCCGTATTATAGAAAATGTTACGGAATACTTGTAGCAAGATTTCAAATCTTTAATCACCCAATTAAATTTTAATTAGAAAATATAGAGAAAATTGGCTTGCTGTGTTACACAATTATTTAACGAGAAAACTACAGTATCTTACATTCCTTTTGGCTGCTGTGATAATGAAAATCATAACATGGGAGAACTAGAAATTGGGTTACAGTCCAACGACAACAATATGCAAAATCTACAAAGAGGCTCTAACAGAAATGCCCTAGAAACGGCTAAAACAGATCGTGACTATTTTAAGAGATATTTTTGCAACGAAGGGGCAGTGCCATGGCAAGACAAGTTCACATAGATTGGACAAAAATCTAGTTCTCGATATTGCACACACGTCCTATACCTACAATTATATTGTATAATCAAACCTATAAAAACAAACTACACCTAATTCCATTTTCCCACTCTTCATTTGTCGATTCCTCAGTCCCAATGTTACTCCTTCCAGTTCTTGCAGTCTTTCGATCACGTAAAAATAATACATTTTCAAAATACCACAAGTGTGGCGTATAAACATCTTTAGTTAGTGCTCCTGATCGCTCAGACACTTGAACTTTCTCTACTTCTGTGCGGAAGTTTCCGCGTAAAGAGTCAATCTTATTTTTCACTGTTTGAATAGTGGCGTTTTCATCTACCTCCGTCATTTCGGTTAATAACATTTCATATCCTTTATTTTTCTTGTCGCGATTTTTATAATCAGTAGACTTAATTTTCCACAAACAAGGTATACTTTTGTATAGAACTATAAATTCAGCAAGAAACTGTTTATTTAAATATCTTATATCCATCTTAATAATTATTATTTGCTTTCATTACAATACCTGCACTGTAGAATGCACGCTTGTTACCCACCTTGGGGAAAGTGTTAGATCGAGTGGTGAATGTAAGGGTGAGAACTTGGTGTGAGAAAGACATGAAGCTCAGTGAGAGTCAGTTTGGGTTCAGGGGACGACGTGATACTATTGGAGCGATAGAGAGCGTGTTGCAAACGATGAAGGACGTAAAGGAGAGTGGACGGCATAGAATGATTGTGACCCTGGACCTGAGGAATGCTTTCAACATGGCATGGCCGCCAGCAATTGATAGAGAAATGGAGGGAATGGGAATGCCGAGAAGAATAAGAGACTTGTGTTGGAGTTTTTTAGCGGAGAGAAAGGTAGTGAGTGGTAGGTCAGTAAGGCAACCGGGAAGGGGATGCCCGCAAGGATCAAGTTTGGGACCGACCCTATGGCTGTTATGCATGGAGGGATGGTTGAGGAGAATGTCTCGGTTAGAGAGAGAGAGGAAGGAGTGAATGGGCAGGCCTTCGCGGATGACCAAGTGATTGTGATTCCGGGAAGGTCTGTGCATAACATAGAGCGAAAATGGGAGATAACATGGAGAGAGTGCAAGGAATGGGAGACTGAGAACCTCGCGGAATATAACGCAGAGAAAACGGAGGTTCTGTTTGTGGAAAGGGGAGGTAAGATTCGTGAACCGGTTGTCAGGATGAATGGATAAAAGGATTGAATGTAGCGAGTATATAGACTTCCTCGGTTTGAGGATCGACAGGAAGCTCAATTTTATTGAGCATGTAAAAATGGTTAGGATGAAAGCGATGGCGATGAAACTGTGTGCGTTAGCAAGGAATGAACATGGAGTGAACAAGGATAAAGCGCGGATGATATACGATATGGTTGTGAGTCCGGCCTTATGGTATGGTAGTGAGGTATGGGGTGTTAGGGCGTATGATTCTAGAGTGAGAAGGTAGCTGGAAGCAACGCAACGAATGTTTGGATTGATAGTGGCAAGAGTGTATCGGACAGTGGCGAGTGAGGGGCTTCAAGTAATGAATGAGATGGTGCCCCTCGATATAGAGGCGAGGGCACGCTATGAGTTTAGGGATCGCATGAGGGGGGAGCGGGAAGACAATGAGGCTAGAGAGCGTGACAAGGAATATCCGCCTTATAGGATTAGAAGGAGGAATGGAGAGGATGAGAGAGAGAATGGGGTTAGAATATATGTGGATATGAGCGAAAGGGAGGGGGTAACGGGCATAGGTCGGTTGTGGATAAAGGCAAATGGAGACACTACTATGGGAAACGGGAGTACTAGGAATCTTGGAGGGGTTCAAGGGGAGCTCTTTGGACTTGAACTTATACTGGATATGATTACAAGAGAGCGGGTTGCACAAAGCTACACGATATTCATGGATTCAAGTATGGCAGTTGCGATGCTATATAACTACAAGACACGACACAAATGGGTATGTGAGCTCCAGGGTAAAGTGAAGCAAATGGAGATGAATGGATGTAAAGTGAATGTGGAATGGATTAGGAGAACAGAGGGATATACAGGGTTAGTAAAAAGAACCGGAACGCTTAAATATCTTCAAAATCGTTAAAGCTACATTTAGAAAATTCGGTATCTGGGGGTGTCCGGCATGCGGAATTGAACCATGATATCGGCACTGTTGCCAGATTTCCCAGTTTTGTGCTACACGGAGTCATTTTGTTATCTTAAATAGAACGCCCCACTTATTTTTATTGCAATAAATTGGGCGTATCAAATTTAGTACGATCCCAAATTTTCAAAATTGTATCTCTTTTAATTGATGAGATGTGACAACGCATTTTTAGTAAAAAGTACGGGAACGCTTAAATATCTTCAAAATCGCTTAAGCTGCATTTACAAAATTCGGTACCTGGGGGTTTCCGGGCATGCTGAATTGAACCATGATATTGACACTGTTTCCAGATTTTGCAGTTTTGCGGTACACGTAGTCAAAATTGTGATGTTTTCATATCTCAGCACATATTAGATAAAATTTTGAAAATTTGGAATCCTACTAATTTGGACGCACCCAATTTGTTGCAATAAAAACAAAAGGTGCATTCCATATAAGATAACAAAATGACTAGGTGTACCGAAAAACTGGCAACAGTGTCAATATCATGGTTCAATTCCGCATGCCCGAAAACACCCGGTACCGAATTTTGTAAATGCAGCTTCAGCGATTTTGAAGATATTTATGCGTTCCCGTACTTTTTACTAAAAATGCGTTGTTGTCACATCTCAGCAATTAGAAGAGATCGAATTTTGAAAATTTGGGGCCTTACTAAATTTGATACGCCCAATTTATTGCAATAAGAATAACTGGGGCGTTCCATTTAAGATAACAAAATTACTCCGTGTAGCACAAAACTAGGAAATCTGGCAACAGTGCCGATATCATGGTTCAATTCCGCACGCCCGGGAACCCGCAGGTGCCGAATTTTGTAAATGTATCTTTAACGATTTTGAAGATATTTAAGCGTTCCGGTTCTTTTTACTAACCCTGTATGAGGATGGCTGATAGGGAAGCCAGGAAAGGCAGAATTGAGGGAGGTGATATTGAAGGGGGAACAAGAAGGAGTCTGTTGTGGCTTAAGAACATTAGAAACGAGAGGAAGCAGCTCGTGATGAGAAGGTGGCAGGAAAGATGGGATGTAAGTGTAAAAGGGAGATGAGTGTATGATGTGTGTAAGGACGTGGGAGCTGATAGGCTGGACGTGTCTTTCAAGGCAGCTGACTTGATGACTGGGCATGGTAACCTTGAATAATATTTATTCAGATTTAAGTTGAGGGAGACGAATGGAATGTGTGAATGTGGGTTGGAGAGAGAAGATAGTGTGCATCTGAGAGAGAGATGTAGAATGGTAGAAAGGATGAATGAAAGGGAAAGATTAAATCGTGAAGGAAAGTCGTGGGGGTATAAGTCTCAGAAGAAACAGTAAGGCCTCCGTGCAAGATATTCAAATTATCAATGAGTGGGGTAGCGTCATGATAAGGGATACTAACATGGATGAATAAACTAGTGCACTCGTCGAACCATAAATGGGTCTGAGTATGTGAGGTGCAGGGTACTATTTAGATTAGTTTAGGAAAATAGATTGTAGGTTAGATTAAGTAGAACATGTACAGAGGAAAGAAACTATGTATTAGAGTTTAAGATGGGTGGTGGATAGTTTATAGGATAGGTGATGGGTATTTTGTAGGTCAGATTAAGAAGATTTTGTTTTAGAGTAAGGATGATGTGTAAAATTGGGAAATAAAAGAGGGTTGAGATAGGGTCTTCTTTCCCCGTTGCCGGCGTCCGTACCTGCCCTGAGGTCTTCGGATTGTAGGACAGGTGCGGGCCCCTGGGAGAAGCGGAGATGGATAGGGCGTCTCCCTTGAGAGTGGTTTCATTAGATAGTGGGTGGATTATATTGGCTTATATCGAAAGGTGGGTAGCGCGCAGTTTACTTCATGTAGAATGCACGCTGCACGAGGTGTCGATACAGGCACCTAGTTTGGAACGGCACTGCGCGGTAAAAAACAACGACGATTAATAACGATTTGTACACACACTTCGGTTTTAAACGAAAACGGGCGAACCAAAGATTAAATTTCAAGCCCGGCCAGAAATTTTCAACGACGCGACGGTGCTATTATCGTTTTTCCGCCACTAGCAATTTTGGTAAACAATCTTAACCCTTTCAGTCCCGAATTAACGTGTGTTAAAAAAAATTGAAATTTTGTATCACGGCTTATTTATTTTTTTAAATATTTTTAATATATTTCAAAACTGTCAACACCCTTTCACCCTTTACGTGTACACTACAGTGTACATTGGGACTTAAAGGTGCCATTAATACTCCCACTACATCTAAGTAAATCATGAGAATATATGACCTGGACATAAAAAAAATCAAATAATTAGCACTTACTAAACAAATATTTTTTTCTGTGTGTGATACAAATTAAAGCAGTTTTGTTTTTTAGCAATATATAAATGCACATTACATTTTTAAAACATAATGTATGTTCTGCTTTTACATTCAGAAAATTTGCAACGGGATGCAAAACTTTTATCATCAAATTGAGGTAGGTGATTGAACTCATCCAGTCGGACATCGTCCACAGGCTTAGCCTCCGGACGCGTAGATTGTTTACTAGAAGATGGCGAATCGGTGCTTGATGAAGTTGAGGGCCTGCCTCGCCGTTTATTTGTTGAGTTTTGATTTATACCCATAAGTACTTCAACAATATATGCCCGAAAGTGTAAGAAATCTATGATTTTTTATTGGGGATTCCAAGGGCAACGGCTTCGGCTTTAAATGCAAGCCATTCATTTGTGCAAGCCAAGTCTATACCATGGGTGAACATCCGAAGACTCCACTTACGAGAGCGAATAAATGTTTGGTAAATCGTTATTAAAAAGTCTATTTTTTCTACGCCTCCCATGTTGACGTTGTAATTTTTAATAACATCTGGGCGAGAAATGTTTACATACGCTTTCGATCGCTTATCCCATCTCTTACATTGATCGGTTGAACCGATACTCATATAACTATACGGCTTTGTTATCGAACCATTTGATAAGGATCGCTTTCCCATCACCACTTTTAAGTTCCTCTGCAGAACCGTGGCCTGGTTTTTTCATCTCCGCATCGGTAGAAAAAGGAGGACTGAATCGATCTATACTCGCAGTACCAGAAGCATAAATATTCCTTTGTCTCAAATACTGAAAGAGGTTATAATTTTATCGAAATATAACTGAATATTTTATTCATTGATGCGTTCAGCAAGCTTCAGTACTACGGCAGCCCCCAAACCGAAAACATCTTGTTGGTCAGGATTGGATTCTGTTGTGGAACCTTGATATATCAAAAAGTCGTACATGAACCGCTAGTTTTTTTCCTTATGGCAGTGGCACACGCACTAAAGGGAGACCCTATGGCGCTCAACGAGCGGTGTGTGTGCGAAGATGTTGATTGACACGGCTCTTGAATATCTGTAAGTTGTAATTAGTGGGAAACAGATGTCCTGGGATTGAGTTCCACAGTGATGCAGTGCGCCAGACAAAGGAGTTCTTGTAAAGCGATGTTCTAGGTGTTTCCAGTTGTACGACGAACTGGTGCGCTCTTGCCGTCTGTCGTGACTGTCTGACAGGAGCTGCCAGAGGCGGGATGAGGCGGACCAAATCCTGGGACAAAGCAAATAATTTTATACTCCATGGATTAGGCTTAGCTTTGACGTATTGCTTTATATTCAACTGTCCTTTGAATGGTATCATTTGCTCGTCAACACTCAAAGCAGTTTCTAAAGTTAGTTCTTACATACGCGTTCGAAGAACTTCGCAAAGAGGACGTACTTTCCCCAATCTATCTGTATTTTCGGGGGGGCTTTTGCAGTATATTTACAAAATGAAGATGCTTTCGCAGTTTAAAAAATCTATCACGATTCATTGCATCTGCAACCGTGGGAATTCGTAATTTGTTTTCCCAATAACCCCTAACTCTAGGGTAATTTAGGTTTCCCTTCAGGATATGTAATGCCACAAATGTTTGTAATTCGGCTTTACAAGTAGGCGTGAATTTGGCGTTTTGCTGTACGGCATAAAGATTAGTATTATAAATCATTATATTGAACAGATCATCAGTGAAGTATTTTCGGAAAAAATATAAGGGGCTTTCCAGTTGAACAATTGGAGGACATATCGGGTGGAACCAATTTATATTTGGCGTCAGGTACTACAAGTTTTTTAACCCAAACGATATCTTTTTTATGAGTAAGCTGATTTTCCGTGTAATACAAATTTATGCGGGCCGACTTACTTGGACCAAACGGTATTTGTGTGGTTTTCTCGGGAACTTGTTGAGGGTTTACGATTTCTTTGTAAGGTTCTCCCATTTCCACATCAACCTGTTCCCTTCCTGCATAATAGAACCAGTAGCTGCTACACCTAACTCGGCCCCAGCACCTGCTGAAATCGCATTGTCTCGCGCTTCATTCTGAATGCTGCCACCGATGGTTTCTTCTCCTTGGACCTCATCCAGAATATCTTTGGTAATTGCAAACCTTAGGTCTTCAAATAATTCAGTATCAGTCTCTAAAAAAAACCATCGTGTAAGCATATCGAGAGTAATATATCAGAAGGGCGGATGGGCCACTTTTCTTGTTTTGAAATAGGAAACATTTTGAAATAATTTTTACCATTTGCTGAAAATTTACCGATTTTCCTGACGGAAATTCGTTATATTTAAATTGAAGAGTGAAGGCTGATTTTCATATATAGGACTGTGCACCGACTGTGCACCTACCATGCTGCGGCCGTCTACTTTTTCACAATAGGATTAGATGACCGCAACACGGTCGTAGCACAGTCCTTTATGTGTAAATGTAAATAAGGGTTTCAGTGCGTTTTATATGGAACATACAATTTTTTGATTTACAGTGAAAACGACACGGTAGGTGCACGGTAGGCGCACAGTCAGTGCACAGTCCTATATATGAAAATCAGCCTTAAAGAGACCAATATTTATGTAGATTTAATTTTAAAAATTTTGTTATTAACTAGTATACTAATATTTGGCGCATACGCCCATATGATACAACTTTACATCATACTTCATTCTGGATCTATAAGGGCTTACGAAATAAAAAATCATTTTATTATTTGGTTTTTATTTTTATTTCAAAGCAAAACAAACTAAAACTTCTATTAAAGTAAAATAAATGAAAATAAAAAATATTCTTGAAAAAAGGTGATTAAATTATTAAACGCATTTTCTTTTTCTCATTTTTTCTCTCATAACAGAAAGTAGCATTTCTACTGAGTCTGTAGATGCAGATCCATCATCGTCCAAACTATGTTTAAACTTTAAGTAGAATGGTTTATATACATCTTCTATGACGTCAGTTTCACATAAGTCAATAAGATCCTTATACTTTTTATTACTTATAGGCAGAACGGTTTTGTATGCAGGATATTCAAGCAAGTTTGTAGAATGTTCATACATTACGTTTTTTCGATTTGATCTTTTGAGTTGTGTTGTGTCAAGTTCATGAAAATCTTCCCAAAAGTCATTTTTATATAGCAGTATTTTAGGTCTTTCTTTTTCTATTCGTGACCATTTTACACTTTTCCAATTAAGTACTGCACCATCTGTAGAGCAGTTAAGATTTTTAAAATGGTTATCTTTAAAACGTTTAAAATCTATGAAATTATAATGCTTTAAAATAGTAAGTTTATACGGAGGTCCCTTTTTCTTTGCTAGCTTTATAACATTATGCCAGTCATTTGGAACAAAAACTTTCACATGACGACTCGCATTTTCAATCGTCGCATGGATGGAGTCACATTCCATGTGCGTATGCCCTGGCTCGAGAAATTTTAGATTTATAGAAGCCGAACTTGAATGATTCTGGATTGCTTGCAGCATAGCTGTAGCGACAATCGAATTTCTATTTTGGCCGGAACAACAGTCAGAGAAAAAAGATACTTCCTTTATATCAGATGAGATCGTTGCCAAAAACATATTAAGGCAGGTGGCGATTTCATTAGCACCTCGCTTCCCTTCAATTTCTTCCCAGAAATAACAATGCCCTTGTTTCTTCTGGACATCGTAAACAGTGAAATTAAATACTGCATATTTTCTTTTGTAAAAAAGTGGCTTTGAAAAAAATTATGGGCAGTATAATACTGCCTCTAAATCAAAATTAGCGGAAAGGAACCATTTATCATTTTTAGTTTTCTCGGCATCTCTTTTCTTTTCTGCATTTGCATATTCTTTTCTCTTTTAATGTAATTCATATTCGGCTTCCCGTTTCTTTCTTTCTTCACCAACTTTTTTGTGAAATTCAATACACCAACAAGCGTCTTTCTTTGGAATATGAAATGATATTTTACGATCCAAGAGTACGTCTTTATACTTGGATCTGGAAACTGGCATTTCTCCAAGTTGTTTACAGTATTCCAAATAAAGATTGTACATTATTTCCTTATTTAGCATAGTTTCCAAATAAACTTTGGACGAATCTCTTCGACAATAATGTGCCAGAACACGTGGAAATTTATCAATGTGTTCATTCACAATTCTTAGGGTTTTTGAGGAAATCTTTATACCAGGTTCATGTCTCCCTCGTCTATCTGGCGATGCCGTTCTAGAAGCCGATCTTAGAAGTTTTTCCATAACTACCCGAACTCGTTTTTCACTTATGGATAAGGTAGGACAAGAAAAATTTTTTACACACCACTACGTTCCTTTCCCTCAAATGGAACTCGTAGGAAAAACTAGTTTTTCGTCTCGATCCCTCTACTCTCTGCCGTTTGCACTTCATTTGTTTCACTGTTCCTGCTATGTAATCGGTCTGTATAGAGTATTCACCTAAATCCCAAAAGTTTTTAAATAATTTTAGCCTTTCCTTTTCAGTAATACGTTCAGTGCATTTATAAGGACACTGTGCAATCACAAATTTTGATGCTCTTGGCTTCTTGAAATTTTCCTAAGCTATTTTTGTATTTTAGGCCGCTAGTCCGATTAGTTTTTCTAATGTTCATTTTCCATGTTTCTGGCTTCTTTCTTCTATTTCTTGTTCTTGGCGATTTTTTTTTCTAAAAACGTTTTACGCAATAATAAAATTAAAAGTTACGTAATTTAAAACTTATTCTCACCCAAATTTATAGTATCATTTAATTCCTGATCGTCGGCTGAACTTTGCTTATACTGGCAGAAGAGGTAAGATTTTCATTGCTTGCCGGTATTTCCTCATGATGGCTTAGCACACACAATGTTTTCTTTTTGGATACGAAAGCACTCCCCGTCATTATTATCTGAATCGGTCTCAGAGAGTCTCAGGCTATCCCATATATTTTTAAAACCTAAAATAAAGATAATTAGCAATGCATACATTTTAATGTTTGTTTTTATTTCTATAACTGCACCCTCAAAAAAGACCACAAAAATCTAGTTTTGAATTGTAATTTACTTCCAAATTTAAATTGACAATAATATCTTATAAATATAAATATTAAACGGTTCAAATAAGTAAGCAATTATTAATTAATTAAAGAACCAATGATAAAACATTGGTAATAAATAAACAAACACCCATATAACACTATGTGTTACCCTTTTCGCGGAACAGAAAAATTCATTATAAAGACGCTACACGCAATTAAACAACACACGGTACACAAACAAAAATATACACAATAATAATTACTACATCCGGGATGTCTAGTAAAAATGACGCAACTATACACTCGTAATATAGCGCACGTACTATACATTTAATAATAACAACCCGTTTTGAAACAAATAATATTTTTGTACGTACCTGAAAGTCCATTTGAAGTAGATGGAAATACCAATTGTTCCCGTGAAGCCTGCTCCATACCTTTTGATGTTTGATTATTATCTTCACCATAGTCACTAATATTTGTTAAGGTCGTATAAATTAAGGGGGAAGTTTTACTCGAATTTGTTTCACTGTC